>JABUQX010069207.1:30000-49559 GCA_015478945.1 Trachelipus rathkii
AGCGCTCGCAAGTAAATCAGTTGAATGTGAATAAGTTGAAAACAGACAAATCTGGAGCTTAAATGAAGGGAAGCAGTTGGTTAGCAATGCAAAGAATATGTGGAATATGGCTAAAGTAGAAGTAAAGAATGTTAATGAGTGAGTGGGTGGAATGAAGAAGGTAATGCAGCGGTTAAAAGTAAAAAAGAAGCGTGGTGAATGTACTAAAATAAAGCAAATGATGAAGTTTTCAAAAGAAAGATGATGTTTGGAAGTATATAAGAGGAAAAAGAAAATACTAAAAAGGTGCATCCGTAGGAGAAAGTAGAGGTAAATGAACAGTTTTGGAAAGAGAATGAATGGGGACTTAAAGGGAATAGGAAGCTCTTTGGAAGGAAGCGCGAAAGGTTAGAAATGAGAAATAGGGGAACCTGCTAAGAATATTGAATAGGGTGGTCTTTTGTAACTGATGAAATGGAATCTGAAGGGAGTGTGGAAAGAACACTTCGAGAATCTGCATAATATTAACAGTAATGAAGAGGTGATAGTGAATGTGTGTGGGTTTGATGGGCAAGAAGAGAATAGGTACTTTGGGATGAGGTCATTTAGCAAGGAGGAGGTATGGGTAGAGTGATAAAGTTGAAGAATGGGAAATCTGCTGCAGGTTAAGATGAAATAACTGGTGAATGAATCAAGAAGGAGGCGAGATGGTGATTGATTGAATTTGGAATTTGTGTAATAAAGCGTTTATAGAAGGTTATAGTTTCGAGGATTGGAGGAGAGCAGAAAATATAATACCTTATATAAGTGTAAGGGGAGATAAGGGTAACTGTAGAATTATAGAGGGGAATTGTTTATTTTTTTTTGTGTTGTAGGGAAGATTTAATCTGGTGGTATTTTAGTCGAAAGAGTGCGTCGAGTGACTGAAGGACCGAATGGTGAAGAACAAGGCTGTATTTAGGAGTGTTTACATTGAAACAAATGACTGAGAAAATGAGGGAGAAGAATAAATTGTATTTAGGTTTAATGAACTTGCATCACTCGAATGATAGAGGTTAATGGGAAAGCTATGGCAGGTGTTAGCATATATGGGTGTTGGTGGTAGGCTTCTATATGGAATCAAAAGTTATGTATGGACGATAGTGTAGCGTGTGTAAGAATAAATTGGTGTCAAAAAGTGAATAGGTTTATACTAAATAGCCCGGTTTGAGCGCGATGTGTTTTATGTCCCTTGGTTATTCAATTTTGTAATGGATGGGGTTATGAAAGAATAAGATTTGGGGGTGGCAGGAAATGGTATTAAAATGATGGAGAATGGAGGTGAGGTGGAAGCGGTACCTACCTAATTATATGGCGATGATTTTCGGTTTGTATGGTGAAGGGCTGAAGAGAGTTTGAGAGGATTGGTAGAGAGATTTGGCATGGTGTGTAAAAGGGGGGTTTAAAAAGTAAACGTAGATAAGAGTAACGTTATGGTTGAGAGTGAGGACAGTCCTCGGTGTGAAGTTATATTAGATGGTGAGCAGCTTGGAACAGTGTCCTGAGTTTAAATTTTAGTATATATGTTGGATGAAAAAGGGAATGGATTAAAGGGATGTAGTAGGAAAGTTGTTGAAAGGTGGTTGGTGCAGGGTGCAATTATCGTTGGTCGAATGTAAAAAGGACTAAGTCTTGAAGTGGCGCTAGGGTTTTCAATGAGGGTATGTTGTTACCTGTGTTATAGTATAGTAGTGAGACCTATGGTCTACAATACAGTATAGATTAAAGTTCAATGTGTTCAGATGGACAATCTTAGGGGCGTGTATTTTAGGTGTGAAAAGTAATTGATAAAATGAGGAATGAACGTGTTAGAGAGTTATGTGGTGTGAAGAAAGTAAATGAGGGAAATGGGTAAAGGGGTAAATGAGAGAATAAATTAAAGTACGTTGAGATGGTTTGGTCATGGTGGAAAGGATGAATGAAAGTCGGTTGGTTAAGGTGATGTATAGTGGCGAAGTGTGGTTGGGAATCGACCAACTGGGAGACCGAACGGAAAAAGTGGATTGAGTCAGTAAACTAATGTCTGAAGGAGAGAATGTGTGTTTTGGCCAGAGGCGAGAATAAAGGTGCATAATAGGAGTTGAATCGGTGGGGTTTTGTGAGGGGGTATGGTGTGGCCCAACTGGGCAGGGGAATAAAACCCTACCTGGACGATGTGCCAATAGTGAGGGTCGTAGGGGTTCCCGTGAAGCCTCTAGGGTGGATTTAATCTGACTGTCTTGCCGAGTTTTCTCTTAACTAATTATAGGTATTTGTGAGGTTGGGGTGCGCTGGTCCGTCCATCATTCTCTGTTGCCACTTTTTCTGCTTTTCGGTAAAGTCCTGCGGATCTCTCCTTTCTTTTCAACTTGTGTCCATGCGTCTCTTCCTCCTTCGAAAAGAACTGGGGTAAAGCGTTACTTAAACACATGCTCATAGCGTGAAAATTTAAATTTGTAGTTCCGAAGAAGATCGAACTCGATGTACAAATAAGAGTTGTAAAAACGAAACCCAGCTCTTTACCGCCCCTTATCCTCACAGTACCTCTAACTATTGTGAAAAGCGGTCGGCGGCGAGTACCAGAACTAAAGGATAAAGCCACCTAGGAGATTCACGGTGAACCGATGAGACGATGCGACGAGCTAAAGGGACTGACCTCCATGATGACGTGGACGCAACGTGCCAAGTGGTAAGGGTTAATGATCTGATCGACTTTGTAGCCCTATTATGGCCACACATATTACTGCACCCTCAATCAATACCCTACATTCACTCCTTATATTATTGACACCTTTATTTCGGGTCTACTGCCCCCAATACATTTTTCTCACTATTCAGACTCAATTGGTTTACTGACTTTATCACTTTTACTTGGATATTCCCTCAGTTGTGTTGAGATTACCACACACTGAGTATACACTAATACTACGTCATTTAACAATACGACATTATTATCATTCATTATATATACTACCTTTCCACATGACCAATAAGTCACTAATTACTCAATACGTATCATTTAAATTTATTTCTCATATTCCATTATTTAATCACACTTTACCTACTCATTTATCCTCATTTACTTATCATCACTCACTAAACATAACTACTCTATACACTTCATTATATATTATATCCCTCAGTGTTTTAATATACAATTCTTATATTAGTTTTTATTTATCAAACACGATATATATATATATATACTATACCCTAAAAGTAATTGTTCTATATATATCATTAATATATATATACTGTGATCATATCATAGTATAGAAATATATATATATATACTCAGTTCAATTTCATATTATATATTGCGTGTATATAGTATATATATATATCTCACCCTAGGCCCTTCCCTCATGTACAGACCTTAGCGAGAGTTGACATATAATCAATAGTTTTTAACAATCTCGATCAGCTTTGCTTCATTTTCTAGTATTATAATATATGATAATATACCAGCGCTGATTCCAAAGCAACTTAATTAAGCTGAACTGTGTAGTCAATTAAATATATTTTTGTCTGATCTGACTCCGGCATTATCATTTTAAGATACCCGACTCCTAACCCATCCATTTAGTTTAGAGCATTTTTTTTTCTATCCAGCTCCACCCAAAATAAAATCGACTGTGATCCCGCAGTCCTGAATTCAAACATAAGTGCTCCGCGCGAAGCATCCATAGGCGTGTTCCGCAAGAATTTTCAGTTTTAGGGGGGGGGGTGTTGATCCTCCCTCAAATAAGGACTAGGAAACTGTCTCTAGTATGGATAAACTATTCCTTTCTGATGTTAATGCATTTTTAAATTTAATTATTTTACTATTTCTTAACAATTCTATTCAGTCATTTACTTTTTCCAGAGTTTATTAGACAAGTATAAATTTATTTTTAATAAACGCAGTTAGAAAATAATGGCAAAAATGAATCAAGTGTGGCTGGCACTAGTGCTGGACCCTGGTAGTAACTAGTAAGACACATAGGGACGGTAGTGGCACCATAATTTTATGGTGTTACGTATCTAAATCAGTTATATGGTTGATAATCATTAATATACACAACAATATATTATGATTTTGAATGTTAAGTGGTAGAGGTGCAGATAAATTACTGCTTGTGCTTAGTAATTTCAATTAATAGATATTTATTACTAAACTGATAAGTTCCATGAAATTATTCTGTAAATTAAGATTCACTATTTAATTTTCTTGGAAATAAAACGTATTTTCAAAGATTAAAATAAAATAGTTACCCAATAAAAAACGTTTTATTTTATTTGAAATTCAAACAAAAACGTTTATTAATGGAGGAACTATTTTATTTTAATATCATTAGACTGCAATATATATCTTATTTTCAAGAAAATTACATAGCGATCGTTGTTACAGAACAATTTCATGGAACCGATTAGTTTAGTAATGAAATATATCATAAACATTAATTTTGCTTAAGTATTGTAAAAGGGATTACTGGTTTATGATCCAGAGGTGAAACTATATAAGAAGAATGCAGCTCTCTACCCTGCACAAAAGAATGCACGGAGCTCTCTTGATCCTATTGATATGTGTTCTATATATATAATTCCAATGGTCGGGTCGGGACTTCACGCACGGCAGGGGTCTGCTAAGTCGTTAGTTTCGCCAATATATACCACTATAGGTATATCTAAAGTTAAGTATTAATTTCATAGATGCCAAAATCATATGAGCTCTCATCAATAGATGGACCTAGCTTTAATCTCCATCATGGATTACTAGATGAGGCTATATATCATTTATATTTTTGCATGTTTTTAATAATGTTACAAATCTTTAAAGAGTGTAAAAATATGTACAAAGATGAGTAGTAATTATTTAACAAATGTAATTTACCCTCTCCGATTAGTATTTCTTGTCTGTCATGATTTTCTTTCCTATGTTTGTGTTGTAATAATTTTATGTAGTACTATAGCCGCGTTGGGCCTTAGAAAATACTGTTGAAATATAGGCTATAGGCTTTTCCACATCATTCTGAATTTGACAAAGACTTGCTCCAGCACCTATTCCGGAAGCATCTGTATATAGGAATAAAGGATTAGCCTTCTCAGACCTATCAGGATAAGCTAACAATGGGGGATTAGTGAGCATTCTTTTTATTTCATCAAAGGCATTTTGACATTGATCTGTCCAGTGAACCTTTTGTTTATTTTTTAAAAGGTCGAACAAAGGTTTTGCTATTTCTGAACAGTGGGGAATATGGCGTCTATAAAAATTAACAAGACCCATGAATTGCCTAACCTGCTTAACGGTTTTGGGTATTGGAAAGTTTAGTACTCCTTTCAAGTTTCTCTCTAGAGGCTTCATACCCTCCGCTGACACAACATGACCCAAGAACTTTACTTCTCTTCTTAATAAATAGGTTTTTGAAGGTTTTAATTTAAACCCATTTACACGAAAGGCTATAAGAACTTCTTTAAGTATGGAAAGATGTTTTTCGAATGTGTCACTCATAATCAATACATCGTCCAAATAAATCATAACTTCTCGCCAGGATAAGTGACCTAAGGCTAATCTCATTGCACGTTGAAATGCCGCTGGTCCGTTCTTGAGACCGAAAGGCATTCTTAAAAATTCCCAGTGAGCTAATGGTGTAGAGAATGCAGTTTTTTCAATACTGTCGTCCTCCATCTCAATCTGATAATATCCTTTAATTAAGTCTATTGTAGAAAAATATTGCATACCTTGCATGTTAAATAGGGTATCAATTAAATTGGGAATTGGGAAGGAATCTCCTTTTGTTATTTGATTTAATTTTCTATAGTCTATGCAAAGTCGCATAGTCCCATCAGGCTTTCGTATGGGGACAACAGGTGCCGAGTAAGGAGAGAAGGACCTACGGATAATACCATCGGCTTCCAACTGATGACAAACTTCTTCAACTTCATAAAGAATTGGGCCTTGTAGGCGCCTTACTGGCACACACACTGGATCATCTACATAAGTTTCGATAGAATGTTTCAAGATACTCGTGCAACCTACATCTGCGTCACCTAAACTTAGTGCCGTAGGATATTGCAATAAGAGATGGATTAACTGTACTTTTTGTTCCTCAGTCAATGTTGTGTTATCCAAATCGAAAGCAGCTCTTAAATTCTCAGCATTCCATTCAACATATGTATCTTGTGGCTTTTGAGTTAATTCCACTGTATTTAAAGGAATTGGATTAGCATCTTTCTTTTGTAATATGGAAATAGAACCTGGAGAGTAACCTTTCTTGATTTTTATGGTACTTTCCGTTATATTATAACAATGTAAATTGACAATAGCGCTAGAAGTACTAGTAAATACTGCATAATCTATAATAAACCTATTATGGGAATAAGGGGTAAATAACAACAACATATCCCTATCTAACATGGAATTAATATATCCTATAGCTATTACGGAACAGGTATTAGGGGGAATTACTATATCTTCAACCACTTTAGTACTATTCTCTTGTTCTTTTAACAATCTCATATCTTTAGTCACTACTGTTAGAGTGTTGTCATGACGAATCACCAATTCTTTAGCTGAGAGATCAGGCAATAAGTTTTCTGCTTTTAATAAATCATATCCTATTATGATATCATAAGTTGTTACTTGATCATCGACTACTACAAAAACTCTCGGCAATGTTTTAAACGTACTTGAAAGTTGTAATTCCAGGGTTACTTCACCCAAAACAGGAAAAATTACTGTACCAATACCACTCACTCCTGTATATGGGGTAGACATTAATTGATATTTTTGTTGATTTAGCAATTTATAAGTTTTATTAGAAATTAAATTCAAGGAAGCGCCTGTATCTACCAAAGCTGTTAATAGACAATTCTGTTGTGACCCTTCAATAAACACTCCAACTAATAGAGTTTCTTCTGGAGGTGCTTTTAAATGATGCACTTGTATTAAATTCTCCGTAGGAGGAGGATACCCCTTATTATGAAAAATGTCTATAGGATCTGAATCCTTGTTAGAAATTTGGGGAATTTTTATCTTACTATTATCTACACTATCATGGAAATGGAAAGAACTATCATAATTTCTATCTATACTATTATCTAAACTATCATGGAAATGGAAAGAACTATCATAATTTCTATCTATACTTTCTATACCTTTTTTACTTACCATATCTTTAAAAACTAGTTTACTTTCTTGTTCAGTTTCTTCAACCAACTGTGACCCTTCAATTGCTACTTGTCGTCGTGGAGACCTTTGTGGTTTAGGAGATTCATCAGTTATTAGCAATTGAGGAATTACCTCTGTGGGTGGGTCTTGAACCACAGAGACTATTCGTTTTCCGAAGCTTCATTAGTTTGATTTATATTTTTATTTGGTGTATTGCACATCATTCCCAAATGTGGGCCTCCACATATTGGACAACCCTGGTTTTCATCATTTTCTGTTTGCATAGTGTGTCTTTTGGGACAATTCTGTACTATGTGTCCAAATTCCTCGCAATGTATACATTTATTCTTACGTACATAACAATCGTCATGCACATGACCTCTTTTCCCACAAAATCTACATTTAGGTCGTAATCTACAGTCTCTGATATGATGACCTGCTTTTTTGCAATAATTACATAGAGGTTGGGGTACCGATCTGGTCCATTGACGTGATCTCTGTCCCTCTTGTCTATCAGGTGTTCTACTTCTCTCTCCTCGGTTTCCTCCGCTATAATTATTTCTATTTCTATCGTTATACGAGCTTCTAGATTGTTGAGGTGGATTAGGTGGAGCAGCCACTGCTTGGGAATAAGTCTGAGGAATTTGTCTTTGTACCTCTTGTGAAGCTTGATATTCCTTGGAAGGCATAAATGTCATTGCATATGCAGATCTTGGTGGTTTGTCACCCATATTAGTAAAATTAGGAGAATAATGGCGTTGAGTCATACATGGCTCTATAGGAGTCAGATCAATGACTTCCGGTTGAGACATGGGAATTTGACCATCACTTAGAGTAGTTTTCGTAGAATCCTTTTTTATAGAATTATTTCTAGGAAAATTCTGATCTATTAATTTAACCAATCCATCCCATGATAACACCTCACCATTCATAGATATCTCACATACCAAAACTAGGGAATTTATTGTGTCCTGAATTTCAACTGGTAGACTATAAGTTTCTCCCGAATAACCTTCATAGTTTTTACGTCTGACCCCGGGAAAGCTCTCTCAGCCAATCCCTGTAATCTTAAAGCGTATAGGGGAATAGTTTCCGTTGGTAAAATCTGAGCTGCATTAAAAGTACTCAGATCGCTCCTAGTCTGTTTCTTCAAATATTCACCAAACCAATCAATCAATTCGTATTTCAGATTATTATAACTCACATTCGTTCGCATCAAAACATCATAAACTTGTTTAATGTTTCCCTCCAAATGTAAACCTAAGTAGGATTTCCAATCGTCGGACGAGGACTGTGGATAAGTGGATAGTGCATACTCCTCAAATCGATTGATAAATTGTGGAAAGGGTTCTCCATTCTCTAAACTATATTTTCCTATCGGTATCATCTTACTTTTTCTAGGAGAATCATTTAGTTTTTTCATTGCTTGTGTTAATAATTTTAGCATTTCTTGGTTCTGAGTCAATAATTCCCTCAATAAGGAAGCATCACACACAACCGGAGTAGTAGTTTGAGAATTCATCTGTTGGGCTCTGGGTTCTCCCAATCCCTGTTGCGTGACCTGCTGAGGTGAATACCCTAGTGGTGGAAGAACAGCAGGTTGAGATCCACCAATCATGGATGGATTTAAATGGAATGGTAATATTGGCGTACCCACTTGTGTCGCATAAGGCCCAGTCACAGGAATATTCGAAAGTGGCACCGTCATATTCACCACTCGAGTGTAAGTTGGAGACACTGAAGTTGCCGTAGCTCCCGACATTGAAAAGGAGGTTATAGCCATCACTTCCGACAACTCAGGGTACACATGTGAAGTGACAACAACATCCATCCCATCGGTAACAACTGACGACTCTGAAGATTCAATCAAACCGGTTAACGTTTCTGCATGTGAGACTGTAGCCATTACACGATCCTGCATCTGTTTGACTTCTTCACTCACCTTCTCATCAATGGAAAAGGTTGGCTTATCTTCTGCCATCTTCTTTGCCTTCTTGATCTTGTACTATATAATTACTAATTAGTCAATTTATTATTCGTTATTAAGAGATCGTTCGCTCGCACGTTTCCGCGTTAATACCCGCTCGCTTATTTAATATAAAATTTATTACTATAGTGGAAGTGTGTACTAAACTATAAAGAACTTTTTTTTTTTTTTTTTTTTTTTTTTTTTTTTTTTTTTTTTTTTTTTTTTTTTTTTTTGTTTTATTTTTTTTTTTTTATTTTCCAATTAAACTAATCTAGGAGAGTTAATGTATTTCTCACTATTAAGGAAAAGGAGAGGGAAACAAAAAAAATTTTCTATCCTATTCAATTAGGCAATTCGTTACTGTGAGATGTTCAAAAAAAATATCCTAACTCCCTTATCCAGAATTTTGGCCAAACAAACTAATCAACAGTACATTAACTAACTCAGAGAATCTATGAACCCTTTAACTATAAGACAGAACTAGCACAGGAAATAAAGAATCGTAAACTTCTCAAACTTATGATATGAAGAAACAAAAACAACGAAGAAAGAAAAGAGAAAAGAAAAGGTAGCGTCTCAGAGCCAAGGGTAGTAGCCTTCACCAACTACGCTCTGCTACCATAAATATAGGGTAAATTTATAAATTGGAGATCAAGATGATATTAGTTGGTGATGACAAATGTGGATGACATTGAATTACCCCAAAAATATAAATGTATATAAATAAATAAATAAAAAATAAAAAAAATAAAGAAAGAAAATTAAAGAAAGAAATAAAGGTAAATAACCTACTTTTTAAATAAACCTTATAGAAGACACCTTATCTGGGCAATCCCAAAGTCAGTAGAGAGGTTCACAATAACCATCAGACACCTTAACTCTGAAATCCACTCCCTTAATGAATATGAATGATTGACAGATGACAGAAAAAATAATGACAGAATTGTAGAAGGAACACTGCAACACTTCAACCTCTCACACAATCAGTTCAGTGTAACATGCAATGAAATAATGAAAAGGAATTAGTCATGTAAACAGTAGTTATTAAATAGGTAAAAATAGTAAATGTTGGAACGATAAATATACCTTGTAGAAATACCAATTTTATCATTAAATCAATATTTTAATTTCCTCTTTGCTTTCGTTTTAGACAAATTATACCACAAAAAGGACAAACACAAGAAAAAGAAAGCTATACCCTAAACTTTATTCTCCAAATTTAATTGTTTATGTTTTGTTTAGTACTTAATATGTTATATAAAAAAATAAAAAAAATATATTCTTTTACATTTCGGAAATACGCAGAGACGCAGGTGCACCTGTCGCTTTTATCGCGCACATAAATAATAAAAATAAATATATATATATATATATATATAGGCCCGCTATTCGCAGTACTATATTATTGACACCTTCCCCAAGTATCTGCCAACTCGCTGCCGGGAATGAACTCCAATTATGCAATATGCAAATGGAAATGAATTAATCAAATAATACAAGGTTTTGAATTAAATATGCTTCAAAAGGAAATTCATTTCCGTCCGCGAGTCCACAAACACATACGGCTATACCAATGTTCCAATAGATTTATTGGATGAATAAATGGCAACAACAATATTGTAATATTACTTAATCCTAAATAAAATAATTAAACACTTTTATTTTGAAATATAACTCTTTTTGCCCGTGGTTCAGTCCACTTAAGTTTTTACTCATAAACACCAATAGTTATTTGTTTATTTAACAAAAAAAATACATAGGTTTATCTTTGTGGGTCTTTCACTTCCTTCACAGCTTTTAATTATTAAGTCGATTTATTGTTCTTTATTCAAAGAACCACTATCTCTTTGGACCTTCAGTAAAGTTCAATTTTTTTGTCTATTAATATAATATTAAAATAATATAAACACTTATTATTCACCTTCATTTTAGATGATAATCGTTTGAATGAATGACTACTTCAAAAGAGTGTCTCCTGATCTGGTTTCGTCTTAAAAGGGACGAACACTTGCAAAAAAAATATAGTTTGGAGATCCAAGCAGTATTAAAAAGAAATGGACTTCCAGCCTAGTATAATGTGTATCACAATTGGGCTCCTGCCCTCGCAAAAGGAAGTTACAATAACAATTAGGCTCCTAGCCTCGGACCTACAAGTAAAAATTTACCTTTCTATAGAATAAATATAGTATAATAATATTTACTAATCAATTTATTTATATTTAATTTTCCTTCATAAATATTTAAAAAAAATAGAATTATAGAAACCTAAAAAAAACTCACCCCTAGTTAGCTAGAGGAATTACAAAATTATAAAGGGACGACACTTCATCCAACAATCTTGAAAAAGTCAAAAGGAGAGCCTATAAAGAACCCAAAGAATTAAATTGTAAATACCTTATTAAATTTTGCTAACTATCTCGCATTTCTAAATTTGTGAATATTTCATCAGTCATCAATCAATTCTCACGAAAATTTACTTACTAGAACTTTGCTTTTAAAGTCTTTTTCCCTCAATAGATTTGAAACAAATTAATAATTCTGGAACTAAAGAAAAATAACACAATAAAGAAAAAGAAACAAAAAAAAATATAAAAGTAAAGGAATGCTCAATATTGGGCATTACATTCCTCCCCACCCGTCATAATGACGGAGAAAAGGAATGAACCCCGAGAAGAAGAGAGCTACTCTGCATCTTCATATTTTAACTCGTAAGTCCGCAATATTGTCTCTAGAACCATTCTCATCTCCACCCCATCAATATTTTCATCATTGGCGTGCAATATGTCATTAAAGTATTATATAGAATCGGGTGGGGTGAATTGGTCCACTAAAAATAAAAATAAAAAAATGTTTTTTTTTTGCTCATTCAATAGCCACGCGGTAGTAATACAAGTTTTATTTTAATTATCTTTAATTCTAGAGAGTTTTTATATTTTTAAAAAATATAATAGGCCCTATATTAGGGTTGAAGATGTCGGTAAATAAAATTTCACTTTTAAAAAATGAGTTTTTTTGTTTTTTTTGTTATAAAATGAAAAGTTGTGGACAGATTTTAATTATTTTTTTCAGTGTATACAGTTGAGTATGTTAGCTTGAAAATGGCAAAGTAAGTTTTTGTTCAAAACAGTACAAAGTGGTTAAATCACTAGGCCAACTAGGCCCAGTTCACCCCCCATAAAAATTGATGATGGGGTGAATTGTGCCACCATTGTTATTCTTATTTGATGTATTATTATTGACATTTCATTACGTATAGCTAATTTTAATATACCGTAACAAACAGTTACTTATGTTAAGTAAAAATTAAAATAAAAAATTTAATTTATATGAAAAATATGAATTCCAAAAAGTGTCAAAATTCATCCCATGAATGGGGTGAATTGGGCCACCACATTTTTATTCTTATTTTATGTATCATTATTGAAATTTTTATTACTTATTACAAATTTTAATATAATAAACAATTACTATATTAAGTAAGAATTAAAATATAAAATTAAATTTATACATAAAAGAGGAATTCAAACAGATGGCCCAATTCACCCCACAATGGTGGCCCAATTCACCCCTTCAAGGTAAGTCTAAATGAGCTTTATTTAAACTTTAATAAAACTATTATTATTAGAATTACATTATTATTTTTTGGTGTGCTTATTACCTACTATATGGCCTTGAATTTCAGAAAAAAAAGTTCCAAAAAGTGCATTAGGGAAAATTAGGGAGATGAAGTTATACCAAAAGTAGCCCACGTTACCGCTGTTATGCTATATATTATATGTATTATATTTTTTTACTCTATATATCTGTAACATTATATCACATATATTTAAAATATTTTTATATATATATACACGTTACTATATATATTATATATATATATATATATATTTTAATGTATTGCCTTTAAAAGTTTTTAGATCAATAGTCTAATTTGGACTTTATTGGGTTGTGGGGGGGGGGGGGGAAGAATATTTCCCCAAGGTGGGGACTATGAAATGTTTAGTAAGATATTCTTTGGTTTTTAATTGAGGTTGTCTTTTTGTGAAAAGTTTCAAAAATAATCTAAGACCTAGTGGTCCAACCCATTATTTTTATCTAACCTGCGTTTACCCATATATATATATATATATATATATATATATATATATATTATATATATATATATATATATAATATATTATATATTTTATATATACATATATATATATCTAATATAATATATAATATATGGTGAGGTGGTGGTGTAGTAGTTTTGGTGGTAAAAAAAAAAGTCATTAAATACTAAAAAAGATATAACTAAAGCTAGACAGCCTATCTATGCACTCTTCTGTTCTTTATATAATTTTATATATTCAAGAACTTATAAGCTAGTTTATCTAGGTAGGTGAAATAACTTACTTGGGGTAAATTTGGAAACTTTTAAGATTTCAATGTATATTTTGATTTTTATTATTATTGATTTAATTAATTTTTTAATTTTTTAATAGAATTCAACCTTACATAGCTTAACCTAATACGTTAAATCTATTGCCAATTTTCTTAAATTTACTTAAAACTGACTTTGGGTACTAATCTCCTAAGTTTTAGTATGGGATTTTGTATAACCCCATTCTTTAATGAGAGAGTATGATGAATTATAATTATTTTAATGACACCACATAGTGAATAGTCATGCATATCATTATTTAATTACCACTTCTAGTAGCCCCCAGACATCTGCATACATTTAACAAGTAACTCTTTGTATTGAGCCTTACCACTGTTACTCTGAAAGCAGCAATTGCTTATTGTGACACAAGTTTCATCCATTATTTGTTTAAAAATGATGGGAGTACCGACTTCAGCTAAATATTGCAGTGCACAGAGGCTATTAATTATTCTGATGATGATAATAGAACAGTATTAACACCAGCTTTTGTGTGTGACTTGGTTGCCCATTATTGTAGTGATTAAAAAGTAACATTTTATATCTTCTCTACTGATTTCATACTTCTTGCCAAAAAATATTTAATGGTTATAATAAAAGAAAAAAAGTAAAGATTTAATTTTATATTAATAAATAATAATAATAATAATAATAATAATAATAATAATAATAATAATAATAATAATAATAATAATAATAATAATAATATAATAATAATAATAATAATTAGTAACAATAGCAATTCCCCTAAAAAAATTATTTAGTTAAAAGATAAAATGTTGCTCGAATGTATAAACAAAAACAATTACAATAAATTTTATTAATAATTATAATTAATAATATTTCTTTTAATTGTTTGTTCATACATTCGTGAAACATTTTCTTTTTCAAAGAAAATGTGGCATGAAATAATAATAATAACAACATTATTATTATTTCTTTATTAATATAGAATTACATGTTTACATTTTTATTTTATTATAACTGAATTTTTTTTTGCATGAATTGAGAGTTGGATAATTTAATACTTCCCAGTATGCACAGATCTTTCTTTATCCTAATGTAACCTTTGGGTTACAGATATTTAAAATTTTAATATCATTTTGTTCACAGTCACTATATGTTACGGGACCCCTCCCATTTGCAAATTTTGCCATCTCCACACCCCTCAGTCTGTTCACATATCTTCATTGATTGTTCCCTGCCTGAACCCTATTCGCCGTCGTCAACTTTTCCGCTACTTTACGGTTATGACACCTTTTATAACATTCACAGAAGTGAATATTGCTTTTACTACTTTGATTTTTATGTTATTTTAATTTTTTGAGTGACTGAATATTCATTTTGGCCATTGAGCATATACATGAGAGCAGCCATTCTAGTGCTGATTTTTCAGGCCCAGTATGGCCGCTTCCCTTTGAGCAGTGGTGGGTCCTGTACACTGACTCAAAAAAAATATATCATTTTGTACAGGAAAAAGATTTCAACATTTGTAGTTTAGATCTAAGCTTTTGTATTGGAGCCACAATGTACATAACATAATTGAGATAGCTGCCTCTCTAAAGTGAAATGTTTCTGGAAGATTGTGAAGATTTTTTTTATTGACATCAAAAATCCAATTATAGGGCATCTTACCAAGCTCAGGAAGTGGTTCTCTGATAACTTTCCAGAGCTTGACTCAATACTTTCAATTGGGTTGGGGGAATCCCAAAAAATGTGAAAGCCTGGAGCACTGACAGAGGCACTTCTTAAACTTCTCTCATACTTCTCTCTTAAACTATCATACTAACTTTTAGAGTCCCTCTCATACTATCTTAATTTAAATATTAAAAGTAATCATTTAGTCTTAAATCTTTAAATGAAAAATAATTTAAACTGTCTTTCTAAGCTTAGCTTCTAATATTATCTTATTTTGCTATATCAACCTGATCATTTATTTCTAATATATCATACTCTCTAACTAGTTTCTTATCTGTTCACTTCTCAATGAATAAATTTACTTCACTGCTTTTTGAAGAGCTAATTGTATAGATGTATGTTTGTGCTTAAAAGTTTGTTTCAATAAAACTTATTGAAAACCCTCGGTTTATTATGCATTTTAGATTAGCTTGATTAATATTGTTGCTTTGAGGTTAAATGTTTATACCTTGCTTATAATATTCTAAATGTTTAAAACCTCTCAGGTAATTACATTATTTTATCTAATTTGATTATTACCATCCTGCACCATTGCTTCCACTAATTATTTTACTCTTTTTTCTTTTTGCATGTATTGTCTGCAATGGAATGTCAAGCATGCTGCTTTTAAAAAAATCAATTTTAAAAACTATCATCAAAATCATCATCCTCTACTCTACATTCACTCCCAACCAAGAAGATAAAAGGGGGAATTGGATCGCATTTTTGAGCAGTCGTTTCAGCAAATTATAAGGATACGATGGTGTCCCTACGGCCAGTCCTAGCCTTCCATAAACAGTAAGTTTCTCTATTCTCGTCATAAACATCTCAACCATATCAAATATAATATATATTATATATATTTATATATATATATATATATATATATATATATATATATATATATATATATATATATATATATATATATATATATATATATATATATATATATATAATTTCCCTAAGCATTCCACTTATTGAGAGGTTTGGGTTTTGAACCCACACCTTCAATGTTGGTAAACCAGGCATGTTACCACCTGACCACGATGAGCTAAAAGGAAAGCCACCGTTTACTTCTGAAAGATTACTTCTCAGAAGAATAAGGTACCGTCAATCTGATAGTCACCTTTGGCAGATCTCCCCGCTCACACTCGGGTCAAGGGTCACACAAAGCGAAAGTATAATTCGGGATTCATATTGTAGCTATGTATAGTATTCATGCTATGTAATAAGCATGTTTTATATATATATATATATATATATATATATATAATAATATATAGCATTACACTTATTGAGAGTATATATATATATATATTAATATATCTATAATATATATATATATTATGTGTATTTATACTTTACCCAGTCAATTTGTTGAAAGATTGAGCTTTGAAATCGAGCGGGGTTTAAGAGTTGGAAATCAGGCATTTTAGCCCATCGTGGTCAGGTGGTAACATGCCTGGTTTACCAACATTGAAGGTGCAGGTTCAAAACCCAAACCTCTCAATAAGTGGAATACTTAGGGATATATATATATATAATATATATATATATATATTATATATATATATATATATATATATATATATATATATATATATATATATATATATATATATATATATATATATATATATATATATATCTAAGATGCATATTACATAGCATGAATACTATTAACATCAACATACAATATGAAATCTTGAATTATACTTTCGCTTTGTGTGACGCCTTGACCCGAGTGTGAGTGTGGATATCTGCCAAAGGTGACTGTTAGATTGACGGTAACCACTTATTCTTCTGGGAAGAGTAATCTTTCAGAAGTAAACCGTGGATATCCCATTAAATTCCATAAATATCATGTAGTAATATGTTTGCTTTAAGAATTTTAAAAATGCTTTAAAACCCCAAACCTCTCAAATCAACTAGTAAGATAAACAATGTTATTTATATACATATGGACATGCGTTATTATATATATATAAATATATATTATATATATTAGTATATATATATATACTATATTATTATATATATATATATTATATATATCTATATATATATTCTATTTGTTAGCTTTAGGGAAAAGCGGTATATATAAATGGATATATAATTGAGATTTTTTCTTTATTTTTGCTGAAATATAATTTTATTACACACCTTGTATTTTTTTTAAATATTTAAATCATTTGAATATAGAAATTTTATGGGAATTAATATTCATTATAAACTACTTAGCCTACATTAATTTTTATATAATTATGTAATACATTTTTTCTTTAATCAGTGTAATTTACTATCTATAAGTATTCAAAATAGTATTTAGATAAAACAATGCAATTGTAGAAGGTGAACTGAAACATGGTTTTTCTTCAAATGAAAATACAATACAAATCAATACAGTCCTTAAAAAATATCTGAAATTGACATTTTATGGATAGAAGCAAAATTTCATTTCGCTTTTTTTTATTTGGTGCCAATCTGCGGAAAATTAGGAAAGTTCACTCATTTCCAATTTGGGGGCAAAGCCCAGAAACTCTGTAAGTCATAATCGAAATGTGTCCTTAAAGGAGGTATATAAACCCAATAGATCTATTGAAGTTCTGTAACTCATTGAAGTATCTACACCGAAAATTTCATAAAAATCATATGATAGTAAAAAAGGGAACAAATTTTCATTTATACAATATTTTGAGTTTAAATAGATTTACAAAAGTTGCAAATTTTACAGTTTAAGTAAAAAATGAAAGATTCCTAATAACTTCTTGTTTATTACAGTAATTTATTGCTTTCTAAAATTTGATGGAATGAATATTAATGAATAAATATATTAGCAAAATTTGTACAAAAAAAATACATCACATTTTTTCAGGTGAAAGTCTATTCCTTCTTGAGCTGTAGATGTTGCCAGCTTGCCTGAGCTTAGTTAAACATGCTCTTACTGAAAACTGTAAGCATATTCTTGCATGGTAAAAGATAAGATGCTTCTTACGGTTCTTAAATATAAGATACTTGTGGCTATACTTATATCCAAATTAGAGTAGGTATTTTTTATATGTATTTATTGCGAAAAAGTTTATTATTTTAAAAGTTTATTTTTTTTTTTACTACAGCGGCAGATGTTCGGGGGAGTTGAACTCTCGCATTCCACCACCCTTGCGTCGCCCTCGTATCACAAAGGGTGCCTTGCTCTCACATGAATATTGCGTGAGTATTAAAAACCCCAGACTTGTTCGTTGTGGTGCCTCTTTCTTTCCAGCTGTATTTAATCTTCCCCTCATTAAAGCTCCACGTCTGCCTCATCCCTAGGAGAGAGATTTGCGCTAAGATAGGGCTTGGGTGGGTTTTTCTGTTTTATTTTCTGCCCCTCCTTGAATAGGGTCCAGCCCGTGAGTGGAGGTTAACTGTAAAAAAAAATGAAAACTTTCATATATATATATATATATATATATATATATATATATATATATATATATATATATATATATATATATATATATATATATATATATATATATATATATATATATATATATAATATATATATATATATATATCATTTCCTTCATATATCCAGATGTGGTGAGGTTTATAGCATACACCGGAACGGAAAAGTAGTGGAAGAAAAGGGTTCGAGTCCCTCCTTAAACACAAGTGAGAATTCGTCACAGTCAGAAAAATCCACCCTGGAGGTATCACGAAACTACAACTGACCCTCTCTCTGTGGCATCTTGTCAATATGGGTTTCTTCCCCTGGGCAAAACCCACAATCTTAATTCTACACAAAGCCCCGCCATACACTCATATTATGCACCTTTCTTCTCGCCTCTGCCAAACTCGCATTTCTCTCCTTCAGACATTTGTTTACTGACTCAATCCACTTTTTCTTCGGTATCCCAGCCGGTCGGTTCCCAACACACTCACCACCGACTATCATTCATCCTTTCCACATGACCAAACCATCTCAGCATACTTTCATTTATTCTCTCGTTTACCCCTTTCATCACACCACACAACTCTCTAATACGTTCATTCCTTATTTTAACAATTCTTCTCTCACACCTAACACGCCTAAGATTGTCCATCTGAACACATTGAACTTTAGATCTATACTTCTTATTCCAGACCATAGTCTCACTACTATACAATAACACAGGTAACAACATACCCTCATGTAAGACCCTAGTGCACTCAAGACTTAGTCCCTTTACATTCACCAACGATTTAATTGCACCAGCCACCTTCCTGCCATTCACAACTTTCCTACTACACTCTGCATCATCCGTTCCCTTCTCATCCAACATATACCCTTAAAATTTTACAGTCAGACACTT
>JABUQX010069208.1:0-45000 GCA_015478945.1 Trachelipus rathkii
TTATGAACTGTAGAAGAGATGATATTACTAGTGGATGTTTGTATAACTATATATATTTATATATATATAATTAATATATATATATATTATATATATATTTATATTATATTATATATATATATATATATATATAGTATATATATATATAATACGCGCACCCCAGCCGATACTTTTTTAATATTTAATAATTTTTAAAAATTTGTATGTAAGAGAAAAGATCCAGATTTTTTTATTATAACATTTTATTTTAAACTGCTTTAAAACTCACATATATTAACATTACGTAAGCCTTAAAGCTAGTAAATTCAGTAAATCAATAGATGTGTTGCTTAACACCGAGGGGATTAGTATGCTTTATGTTTTTGCTGGCTTTACTGCTTTCTTGTCTGTTTTAGGGGTGTTACCTAACACCTATGGGGATTAGTACGCTTTAACTTTCTGCTTGTAAAGCTGCTGTTAACTTTCTGCTTTATCTGTGGGTAACTACTGCTTTAGAACTGTCACTTTGACAATTATAGTACCTTATAAGCATAAATCAGTAAAGTCAAATAGAGGTGTACCCATTCACACCTAAGTGGATTAGATATGCTTGTTGTTTTAACAATACTGGGGGGGGGCTGTTCCGCTAACTTTCCTCTGCTTTGACTGCTTTAGACTATTCGTGAACGGCTTTTTTACCAATGCTGCTTACTTTGCTGCTTTACTGCTTTTAACTTTCTGCTTTATATCTGTTTTTAACTCATATGTTTTTAATCTGCTTTAACTGCATATATTTATTACATTACATACCTTAATAACATAAAATTCAAGTAAAATCAATGCTAGAGTGTGACCTAACACACCGAAGGGGGATTAGAGTGCTTTTGTTTACTTGTTCTATACTGCTTAACTCACTGTTTTACTAGCTTTAACGTCATTTTTAACTGGCTTTAACTAAGTTTTTGCATTTGCGTTTAACCTGCGAGTATATTTATTTATGTATGTTTTTTTATTTGTTTTTAAATAACTTTATTTATTTTTATTGTATTTATTATTACTTTTATTTATTTATTATTTTATTTTTTTTTATTATTAACATATTTTTTATTTTTTTCACTATTCGTTATTATTATTTTTGGAACACCTACCACCACACAGCACAGCCCATACATCATGACACATCATCCACCAACACGTGTTTCACTACTCACACTACCAACCTTATACACACACTTACTATACACTTATACACCATTTTCACGGCTATGACCGACTTATACACACCATTCGACTATACTACTACATTTTACCCGTCAATGATCTTCTGTACATTACAACAGCACACTTAATTCACAGCCGCCCGAACGCCCTTACCCATACAAACAAGGCGTGAGAAGCGTTCATCACTACGGAAAATCAACTGACCATCGACTGAGACTTTGTTTCATTTGCACGTTATTGGACACTTACTTACCCATAGTGACACTGTTACATTTCACCTACATCAGAACACACCACACATGCACAGATGTTCTTAGCACTCACAATCAGCAGATTACTTACGCACACCAATTTACTTACACTCACACAGATGTCTACTTTACACTCACACTAGATTTACTTATCTGTAGATCCACACCACAGATTTGTGACTTACACACACAAGGTTTAGCTTTTACACTCAACAAATGATTACAGAGTTACTAGCACCACGAACAGATTACTTACCCACTCACCCACGACAGATATTTACGGTTACAACTGATACAATCAGATTTAGCTTACACCACAGATTTATTTTTAACACCTCCACACACAGAATTTAAACTTTACAGCATACACATCGCACAATACAAGAATCATTTCACAATTGACAATATCGTATATTTAATAATAAACATTTTAAATGTTATTAAACACGTTACATTTATTTTACTCATCAAAACAATGAAATAAAAGATCCGAATTAACAAAAGTTCTTAAAAACTCAGGAATATTCTACAAAACGAAGTTTGTGAGTCAAAGAGAGTTATTATTAATACTGTTTATTAACTTTCTAACAAACTTAATCATGAGAACACTCTCTTTACACTAATATTATGTTGAAAGAATTAAAACATGAATATTTTTACAGTTTACTTCAAGCAATTAAGAATTAGAGTAGAAATCAGTAGGGGGGTCAGTGCTCCTAGCTACTCCCTGCTATCGATCAAATGCTAGATGGTCATGCGGAGATGGTATCAGAAATGTTACGTATGGACTATACTGGTTTTTACCAGTCATCGGTTTAGCCATGTAATATTAGTAGTTAGAAAGTTCTTCCCTGCTAACATAACATGTATTTACTTCCAATATTTACAAGATATTTTTAAATAACAATTTTTAATTATTCCTTACAAGTATATTATTCACTGTCAGATTTGTTTTAACTTAAAAGATATTCAAAGTTTTATTTTTAAAAAATTAACTGGATTTCCCTTTTACTTATATTACATTTGATCGACTAATTGAACATGAGCAACACCATACCTTTTGCAACCACAGCACTTGCCCTTACAGATTACGAAAACTGTATCCGCTTCTCTGTAAAATTGTGTGTGAAATAAAGTGACTTAAGGGTCGTAGAAATTAGGAGTATCATTTGTCCGTTTTTTTGGAGCCAACAAAGTTTGAGACAATACTCCCAGGTTCAAAAATATTTCAAGACTCGGACCTATTTTCAGTTTCAAATATGTGGTGAAATAATACGGGTTAGGCCTAAATTTTTAAGCCAAAGGAGAAGAGGTCAGTTTCTCGTTAATCTTGTTAACGAAGTGGCGGGTTGTTGTTGTTTTCTCGTGTTAGGAATTGTCATGTATCAGTAGAGTAATAATAAAAGATAAAAACCCGATATTTAAAAATCGTTTGACATAATCGGTAAAATTCATGCGGCTTCATTGTTAAACTCATTGTTAGTGAGTCGTATGATGTGAAGATAGAAGTCTAGACCATTCTATTAACTATCGTGGCTACTAGCGGTGATTATTTAAATTTGTTTTGTTTTTTTAAAATTAATAGAATCTGTAAATAATAATAGTTTTAATAAATAATAATACACTGTTTATTTTAACGAGGGAATGGGACCTTTGTTTGGTTTCTTGCCTTTAATGAGGCTTAATTGACATTCCGGGCGTAGAAGGATGATTGGGTAGGAAGCATAAGTTGAAAGAAGTCCATAGATATGCAGCTCGTGGCATAAGGCCTTGGGTTGTATATCCAGAGGGTGCTACGTGGGGGCCTGACTTATGCAGATAATTTATTTGATTTATGTCTGGCTTTAAAGGGTTAGATCGGGGTTATAAAAAATTACTGATGCTTATTTAAATTAAACAAATTGATTCTAAATTTTAAACTTCACCAAAAATAGACTATATCAAGTGAAAATTTTCAGACCTTTTTAAAAATAATAGATAATTAACGATTGATTCCTGTCTAATTACTGGAATGTTACCGTTTTGACCTGGTTATTGAGGCTTAGAATCAAGCATGGGGATACAATGATGGCTTATTCCGTAACAATTTTAGGCCTAAATTAGGCCCCGTGAACCGGTTAGGATTGTGCAACGACGATTTGTTACTAGAAAAAGAGGTCAGTTTGAAATATATTTTGAATCCTGGCAATGTAGGCCTAAAATATCGCTTCGGCTACAGAAGTATTATTTACAGTTAGCTTATATAGGTTAGTTATTTTTCACCTAACCAATTTTACCGATAGAGTGGTGGGTCAGTTGTCTTGTAGCTTGGTAACGGATGCGGGTTGTTTGGTGTTTCTGTGGGATTTTGTTCAATGGTACTTTTAGAGAATTAACGTAAATAATAATAAGAAAATCCGGCAAATAATTTAAAAAAATACCTTGAAATATTTATTTTAAAGACAAATCGAAGTGGCAATATATAAAATGTGAACGTTGATATAATTGTTATATAAATCAGGATTTCGAAGGGGATTTTATTTTGTACAAATATGCATGTTTATTTGGTTTAGTCAAAGGGGAAGAAGACTTAATTTTATTAGCGCTTATTACATTGGCTTGAAGATGATGTAAAAGCAGGTAGTCAATTTAGAACAATTACGGTGGGGCATGCGCTTGTGGTTAAGTGCTGAGTGGGCTGACCTTTTTTTTTTATATCCTGTTGAAATAATAAAAGTCAAAAATTGGCTTTTAAATTTGTAAAATGGTTATCCATTATATTTATAAATGCATAAAAATTTTTTTGAAGTCATGTTCATATGAGTAGTGTTTATAAAATTTTCGTTCACCCAGTGTATTGACTTACTGCTAATCTCTCCCCCCAGGGGTCATCTACACCGGAGTTGAGTTTAGTTATAGGAAGTTTATAGAAACGTTTTTTGAAAAATATTTTAGTTATAATTGGAGATGAGTTTTAAAGTAAAAGTTTACGTTTTGTGAATGATTTTAGTAAAAATCATTTCAAAATGTTTTTAATAATTTATACGTTTGGTAGTGTAAGGTGTGGTGTGTGTGTGTTGGTGTGTGTGTGGCTGTGGTGTGTGTGCTTGTGGTTTGTTGTGGCGTGGTGTGTGTGTCAGAGAGAAAATTGGGGGTGGGAGGTGGTAGGAGTAAAATGCCTGTGTTTGTGTAATTAATAATTCTATGTGGTGAGAAAGGGGGGTGGGGGGGGTGTAAGTATATTCTGTGGTGTGAAGGTGTAAGTTAAAACTGTGGTGAGTTAAGAGTAAATTTCTGGTGAGTGTAGTAAAAGTCTTCGTCGTTGTAGAGTAAACCTGTGTGTAGTTAAGGTAAAGTTTTTCATGTGTTGCTGTTGGTTGTTTGTGTGTGTGGTCGTGTGTTAGGTGTGAGATGTAAGTGTCTATGGGTAAATAGTTATAGAGGTTCATTAAGGTGAACTTGTGTGGTTATGAATTAAGTGTATAAGTGTTGCGTCCGCGTGTGTAGTATTAGTGTTATATATGTAAAGAGTTAGTCTATTGGGTAATCATGTAAGTTGTCATAGGTGGAAATGTTGTCTAGAGTTGTCATAGTAGAAATTGTGTGTAAAAAGTGTCAGTAGTAATGGTGTGGGTGATAAGGTGTAAGTGTTGTGTGTTGTTGTGTATTCGGTTTGTGTGTGTGTGGGAGGTGGTGCGGTTGTGGTTCTAGATAAGTTAATAACAATTGTAAAATTAAATTATTGAACTGAGTAGTAAATAAAATAAATAAAAAATGAAACAAAAAAATATAAAATAAATTAAAAAAATAAATTTAAACAAAATGAATTCTAATGAAGAATTAAAGTAATAAAGAAGGTTATATAATCGAAGCTAATATATAAAGAAACTATTTAAAGTTACATGATACGAAAGCGTATTATGGTTGAGGCAGTAACAACATAGTGAGTTATTGAAGAGGCCAGGTTAAATACTATGAGGTTTAAAACAGGGTAAAAAAACATGAAGTTCAAGCAGGTAAAGGGGCAGTCAAACAAAAGGACATTAAACTGAATTCCCCTTGGGTTAGTTTAGTCACAGCCTTTCTATTTGATCCCTGGGATTTAACATGGGGTTTTAAAGGTTTACTGACTATAGTTTCTTAATGAAAATAAAGTGTGAACAAAATAAAAAACATAATGATAAAAAAAAACAGTAAAGCAGATAAAGCGTTAAGTCAAAATTTTCAAATGAAAGCAGTAAAAGCAACGAAAAAGAACAGCATTGCAATAGAGAGTAAAAGGCCCCAGTTAAACGCAGTAAGAAAACAAAGAAGCCATTACTAATACCTTTTA
Source organism: Trachelipus rathkii (assembly GCA_015478945.1). NCBI lineage: Eukaryota > Metazoa > Arthropoda > Malacostraca > Isopoda > Trachelipodidae > Trachelipus > Trachelipus rathkii. Next base: position 5,764 of record JABUQX010069208.1, read on the forward strand.
GTGGTTTAGGTAACACCTCCTTATTTGGATTTACTTGCGGATCTTACTGGACTTTAAAAAAAGTCGACATATTAGCAATGGGAAAGTTTAAGAGGGCAGTATGAAGAAAGCTTTAATAAGTCAAGCGAATTTGATGCATACATCAAGATGTTAAAGCAGTTAAAGGCAGTAAAACAAATGCATACTCAAATCCCTTAGGTGTTAGGTAACACATCCTAATTGATGTTACTGATTTATGCTGTTAAGGTTGGTAATGGTTAATAAATATGTGATTATAAGCAGTGTAAAATGTTTTATATATCAGACAGCTTATGCTGGTTTTTTCTTTCTTAACATGGAGAATAATTAAAAATTAGCATATACGAGAAAACATATTTTTGGTGCCTGGGGGTGCGGTATATTATATATAATATATATATATATTATATTGTATATATATAATATATATTATATAATTATATATATATTATTAGTGTATATATATTGTAGTAATTAGTATATATAAAATATATATGTATAATATATAATATTATATATAATATTATATAATGTAGTATAGTTTTGGGCTATATAGTGGTGAGAAAAATAGCCTAACGTCATGAGTGTAGGAGGTCATCGCTAGAAGCTTGTTAAGTATTAACCAAGTCGAATGCCCCTCCATACCTTAACCTTAGGTAGGATCAATCCAATATTAGGGCTATTCGGGGCGCCAGGGCGGCTAGAAAAGGCTTGAAAAAAAGTGGCAATCATCGTTTGGCACTATGTGGCACTCACTGTGGCACTTTTGGGCTACCACTTGGCACTCATCTGGCAACTCACATGGCTACTCCATTGGCACTTGCACGCTGCAACTTACCCCTGGCACTTCACCCTGGCTACTTCACTGGCAACTCGATCTATACTCATAGAACCTAAGATAGATGACATTCCTGATATTCTCGTGGGTGGATTTGGGGAACCAAATAAAGCTCATCATAGTGTATGCGGTGGGTCAAAAATTGAACCCATGGTTCTGGCAAGGTCGAAGGGGCGAAAATATTCATGGTCACACAAGGAAGACACTGCAAAAAAGGGCTAAGTCCTAAGAAAAGGAACAGGACAAAACAATTAGAACCGTGGTTCAAAACTTGACGGCCATGGAAGACAAAGGGTTGGTATGTTGGGGTGTTTGTCGTTTGATGTATCTAGTCAGAAATGTAGTTGTCTATGGGAAAATTAATGCTATAGTGAATAGAAGTGTCAATGTGAGTGAGATGTGGTGTATAAGTGTAAGTGTGTGTTGTGTTGTGTTGTGTGGTGTTGTGTGGTGGTGGGTATGAATGTAAGTGTCTATGGGTGAGAATTTTAGAAGTGTAAAGAGTGAATGTGTGTAATAATGTGTCAATAGTGAACGTGTGTTATAGATTGAAAGTGGTGTGTGTGTGTGTGTGTGTGTGTGTGTGTGGGGTGGTGGTGGTGTGTATTGTTGTGTGTTGGTGGTAGGTGGTTCATAGTTAGGAAAGATCCAATACAATGGCGTTCAAGTAGTTGACGAAGTGTGACGGGGTGGGACATCGAGTGGGCCAAAATAGATTGGCGTTTGGGCCAAAACGTTTACCCTATGGGTATAGCGATGAGGTAAGTCCGAAAATTATCAATTGGTCAAGTACAAGTTAAAGACAGTGCAAAAACGGGCTAAGCCCTAAGGGCGGCAAAAATTACCGTGGCAAAAATGAAACTACACCCCCAATGGGGGGGGTAAATAAAAATTGGCTAAGGTCAAGCCGAAATAATCATGGTCAAACAAGTAAAAGACATCAAAAACGGGCTAAGCCCCTAAAGTGGGCAAAAATTACCGTTGGGGGCGAAAAGAAATGACCCATGGTAAGATGAGTGGCAAGGTCAAGGCCGCAAAATATGAATGGGCGAGAGGTAACAAGTGAAAGATCATCAAAGACAGGCAGTAATGGAACCTAAAAGGAAGGCAAGAAATTTACCGTGGGCATAAGACCCATGGAAACCCAAAGGGTTGGTCGAAAAATAACGAATGTTAGGGGGGGGTACGTTACGCAGACGGTTGCTGTACCCGCAATGCCGTGTTGGCAACAACCCTGTCTTGCGAAGGGTTTGGCAAAAAATTAGGGTTTGCCCAAAAATTTAGGTTGCCCATGTAATAAGGTTAGGGGTGCCAAAGCAAATTTTAGGTGGTTCTCCAAAAAATTTTGGGTTTCGTCTTAAAAATACTTAGGGTTGCTCAGAAAAATTTGGGTTCTGTCAAGTAAAGAGTTAGGTTCTACAAAAAAATTAGGGTTCTTCAATAAAATTAGGGTTGGCCGTAAAAAAATAGCCGTGGGTCTCAAATGGAGCCCATGAAGACGGAAGGGTGGTCGAAAAAAAAGAGGTAAGAGTCCCAAAATAGGTAAAGGGCCCAAAAAGGTGTTAAAGCCAAAATGGTCCCGGCAGGTAAAGATTTTGGCGCCAACATAAGGTCTATATGGGCCCCAAAGAAAAGTGAAGGTTGCAGATAAAGGTGCGAAGGCAGGTAAGAAAGAAATTGTGGCGCTTCAACATAAAGGTCAAGGGTTTCTGATTGGTGTATTATTACCAAGTTTTGCTTTTGGATGCAACCGGATTTGAACCATTCGGTTCGCGTGCGGGAACGGCGCCTGGGGCGCACCTGCCGGGCGGGCAACGCCGACGGTGGGCGGGTGGCGGCGGGCGGGGCGGTCTGGCATGGCGGTGATGACCCGGTTTCGCACCTGCGGGGTGCTTGCGGATTCGAAACAACCAGGTTAAGACATCACCAGAAAGGGCTAAGCTAAAACTAAGATCAAAAATTACCGGTGGGTTCAAAATGACGCCTGGCCCGAACAAATTAGGGGGGGGTAAATCAGATACGGGGGCAATACGTACGGACGAAGCCGTCCGTCTGTGGCGCCCATACTCTTCTTGAAGTTGGTTGCGGAATTTAGGGTTGCCTGTGATAAAAATTAGGGTTGCCCAAATTTAGGGTTGCCAAAAAAGGTCGGTCCCAAGAAAAGTGAAGGCCTAGAAAATTGGCTCATGTTCAGGTAAGATTTGCGCCTCAAAAACGGTCAAAAAAGGGTCAGGTTGGGTTTTTTGGTTTGTTACGGGGTGGGGTTTTTCGGCTCTCCAATTGCCTCCCTACGATGAACCATGACCCGGCCCTAAGCAAAACGCCCGCAGTTCACATCCTTTAGCACCTTTTCTTTCCTCCGTCTCCCAGCCATTCCTTTTTACTTGGATCTCAATCCACTATTTTTCTCGGGTCTTCGCCAGCCCGAGCCGATTCCCAGCACACTCACCACTATCCGGCATTGTTTTGTCCGCTTAAATATCCGACGTATATTCCTCTTTCCTACATGAACCAAGCCATCGTCACCGTACTTTCATTTTATTCTGCTCTTTACCCTTTTCCTTAACACTCAACAACTTTCTAATACGCTGTCTTGTCCTTCATTTTAGTCAATTCTGCTCACACTACAAAACCCTAAGATTGGTCCATTTCAAACACAATTGGTACGTCGCTCTAGATAAGTGTTTTCAACTGGGTACGTCTGCGAGAATAACAGCTAATGCGGGGTTTGCGCGACCATGCGGTTGGAAGAAAAACCTTAAATTTTATTGTGTTTTTTTAGTTACTTATTATAGAACTTGCTGGACAAAATTAAGTGGCGGATCACTTGCTATTTATTTGCAAAATGACATTACAACAGTGGTTGTTATTGCGTATATTATAATCATAAATAATAATAAATAATGATATAATATTATATAAAATAAATAATTTAATAATATAATGAATAAAAATAATAATAATAATAATATATAATATAATAATTAATAAATAAATAATTAATAGATTAATAATATATGTATGAATATGTTAATATAGGTCGGTGAGTGTTATAAGGATTTGTTTCTTTAACATCTGGATGTATACTAGCATGAGGCTTGTGTTATGGTGCGATGTTGTTTGTGTGGTTGAGTTTGTGGCGTGGTGTGTTGGGTCAGATATCGTTATTTCTTTTTACTCGTTTGTTAGTGTCCTTTTGTTCCCTGTTATATTGTGGTCAAGGTTGATGGATTTATGATTTTTTGTCCTGGGCATTTTTTAACTAGTATATATTTAATAATAGGTATTAGTGTAGTAGTATATTGATATTTTAGTAGTAAGGGTTTAGTGTCGTTAGGGTGGATGTGAGTGGTGATAGATGTAGTATATTAGTTATATAGTATAGTGTTTAGTGTGTGTTTTTGTGTATTATGTATAATTTGGTAGTAGTTATTGATATATGTTAATATTGATAATTTATTATAATTATTATATAATGGTTGAATGTGTGTTATGTAATGATAGGTTGTAGTATATTTATTAGGTTATGGGCTGCTATATTATGATAATAATATATTTTGATTATTATATATATTATATATAGTATTTATCGTAATTATTTATTATTGAATGTTATGTGGTGCTTATGTGTAGGAATTTGATTTATTATAATTTATATTATATAGGTATATAATTATATATAGTATGTAGTGTAGTATATGTTATATATGTGTATAGTATAAAATGTTTTTATATGGTTTTAATAAGGTTGATTATATATATATTATGTATTTATTATTGTATATATATTAGTATAATATATAGTATTATTGATTATTATATAATATATCGTGATAGTGGATTAATTTTAGTTTAAGTAATATATAGTTATATTATTATGTGTATAGTTATAGGCGATATGATAGTAGTATAGTGTGTTTGTTAGTTGGTTGAGTTTTTCGGTATATTTATTGTTTTAATAGTATATTAGAGTATGTGTTATAAATATATAGTTATATATGATAGTGTTTATTGTAGTAGTTTGTTGGAATTTGGGCAAACGGGTTACGTAGGTGTTGAAAGTATAAGTTTGTTTCTTTTTTGTGCGATTACGCGTACACTCGATATTTGTAAATTCTTAGCTGTGGGCGATTACCGGAATACTCGGTTCTGTGTTGTGAAGATAGATAGAGTGCGTTGGGGGCCAGAAAGTTATTAGCCGGTCCGTACTGTTTGTTGGATGGTTTGGTGTATCTGCCTGGTATATGCGTAGTGCCGATTTACGATTGGGTACAGTTTTGGTGAAGGTTACAAAGACGAAGTAAAAATGATCAAATGTGGTTTTTCGATGAATATATGGCTATTACACATTTAATAGCAGTTCTATTTACTTTCTTGTATCATAGTTTGTTATGGTCTGATTCTGGTGCTTCTTTCATGGTCTGTAGACTATTAAAATGTTGTTAGTAAAAATTGCCATATTAACGAAAAGGTAAAGTTTTTGAAATTTGCATAGAAACAGATAAGGTTTAAGATATTGCTGTCGACAGTGAGGGTCAGTGTCGAAAAAAATTTGCCCAGAAGTGGTTACTTTTAATTGTCGTGACTTACAGTGGCCAGTTGTGTTGCATTTAATTTTTTTGATAATGTTCTTCGACACTTGTGGAACTATGAAGTGCACCGTTCAGTGTTACATTAACTCATTGTTAAGATTTAATTTTTGAAAAAATAAAACTTTCCAAAGATGATAGTTAAATAAAATGTTACAATCTGAACAAATTTGACAAGGCCTCACTCCTTCAACAGTCGGAACTTGCATGAATAAGAGACTTGCGGAGTCTGAAGGTCCGAACGGCATATAATTTTGAAATGATCGATTGTGCAGGAAGTATAAACATATGAAGGTGAGGGACACGTTTCACTTGAAATGAATGTTGTTGAAAATATAAAGATTATGAAACAATATATTATATAGTTATATATGATATAAGTTTATATAATATTAAATAATGATAAGATTATTATAGTATATAGTATAGTATAGTATATGTATATATAGTATATGTGCATATTATATTATTAGATTATATATATATGTATATATAAGGGTTATATTATTAGGTTATAGGTTATAATACTTATGAAATGTTAGTATTATTAGTGATGTGCATGTGTGATACATCTCGCAGTTCTGCATCAGCCGCACATGAATTTAAGATCGCATTCCGGTCCATTGGCGCTCTTTGTGCACGCGGCGGAATGTTGCCTGCGTGATAATGTATGTGGTCCTTGGAGATTTTGTATAAAGAAGGTGTGTTTAAAAGAATAATTAGTTTTAGATTGGATCTGGAAGCGCAGGTGCAGACATAATTGGTTTGAAGGCCATATTTTTTCAAAATGGGGCTTTAAGTTTCTAAATATTCGACTGTTATATGCGTAAAAAGACGGTTTCCAACCTAACTGGAATTAGTTACACCTTCTCATGAATGGATGAAAGCAACTGGTATTGTGCTCAAGAAAAAAGAACCTCTTGTGCTATGTTTTATACGCGAGTTGTTGGTTCCGTTAATTCCAAGGTTATACAATTCTTTACTTAGAATGTTCGGAAAATGACATCATATCACAGTGCATTAAACTATTGGGACCATTTGAAGAAATTATTAAAAGAATCAGCGCCTCTTACAGCCTGACTTGTCTGCGATGTACTTACTCAATGTATATATCGTCAACGCCTAGAATGGATAGTCATGTTTGAAAGCCAAGTTCTTCAATATGAAAAGTGATGCAACGGATGTTTTAAAATGAATGAAAAAGACATTAATAAAACTTTAACTAGAAAAACGCTTTTTTGGTTCTGTGAAATTAATGACCTTCATACTGATTTAGCAACTTCCTTAGACCCGACCGTAAATAAGTAAGCAATTTGTTTTTGGTAACAATCATTAAGAACAAAATGTTATAATCGTCCACTTTGTTGTTGCCATGTTGGAAAAACTCTCAAAGACGTAATTAATTCGCCACCTCAATTTAAGAAAGTGAAAAGAAAAACGATATTTCTACAGAACCAATCGACTTCTACAAGTAAATAGATAACAGATGTCAAGTGGATAGAATGGGTAGGTGACATCCAGTAATGATGTCTAGAAACACACTCAATTAGCCGGAATAAGAGTGTGAGTGCAAATGATTGAAAAGACTGATCAATTCAAGAAAACCTAGATACTAAATGAGTGATCCCTATCTGAGTGTTGGTGGAAAGTTTAAGGCCCAAATGTTTACCCACAGCCCTTTGAGTAAGACTTGCCAAGGAATAGCTTGGGCCTGTCTACAACTTATTTCCTTCCATAGTGAGAGTTATGTTCAGCAAATTCGGGCTGATATATTACTGATAACAACGAAGAACAGGGACTCCTGCTAGCCAGAAAAAGGCGAAAAAAATAATGTTTCTCAGCACGAACGCTTTTCTATATTTTGAATTGTCAATCTTAGAGCAAATAAGAACTGATTAGTATCCATTGCAACAATACCTTTTCAATTGAAGGGAGGAGGTTGAGGAATGGTAAAGCCATTCTTACAACATATAATTATTATATATATAATATATTATAGTTATATAGTATATATATTATATGTATATAGATCTCTTAGCAAGAATATACAATATTAAAAAAATTATATAGGTTTAAATCTAACATAGGATATATGATATTTATGTGTAGTTTACTTATATTATATATAGGTTGTGTATATTATATAATAATTATATCAAACTCCGCTAATTCGCAAGATTATTAATAAATTAACCCATCGCGAGTCCGCAGAGTTATTAGAATTGAAATCATCCGGCGATGTTCCGCGGATGCGGGAAAAAACAATGACATCGTGCTGTCATTTCGCTAAATTATATTTATAGTAGTATATTATTATATTATAATATATTATATTTTATATTATTTATAATATTATAGGTATTATATATTTGGATATCAATTACTATATATGGTATATATGTATATATGATGTATAGTATGAGTGATTATAGAGTAGTTATATATAAGTAATAGTATATATATATATAGTATCATTATATTAGCTAAAAATAAATGTAACCGATAAAAGTACCGAAATTTTTCGGTATCGGTACCCAAAAAACAAGTGGGGGCGATACCCGATACATCGGTACTCTTTTAGCAACAGTGTTTGGCGATACCGGGAGGAACCGGTACAATACATGTGATCCGGCCCGATACAAGTACGGCGGGTACAATGTTATCTGCGGTACGCGCATCTCTGTATATATATATATATATATATATATATTATATAGTATATAATAGTTATATATATATAATATATATAATCGCAATGATATGATACAGTAAAGTTATAGTATGATATAGTATATGTATATATATAGTGTATATCAGTATATGAGTTATGGAATATGTTTGGAGGGCCCTGTCAGTATATAGTATTATGGCTATATATAGTATATGATTATAATATATATATATAGTATATATATATATATTATATATTTATATTTATATTATATATATATATATTATATAGTATATTATATATATATCTATATAATATGTAGATATATATATATAAATATATATATATATATATATATATATATTTTTCCGAATGGTCAAAGAAAGTAAATTTTGAATGGTGAAATGAATACTCAGTCATTCAAAATAAATAAAAACTAAATAAAATTTATCCCTGCATTATTAATAGTCCTAATATTACATAACAAAATCAAATTTTATAGAGAATATTCACTTCTTGAAGTACAAGAAAATAGAGTTATGCTGAAGTGGGAAGATTCAGAATTAGGAAATTTAAGATTTTTGAGAAGTGTTATAGGAGTGTTAAAGTAGGAAAATGACGACAGATGGGAACAATTCAATGAAGAATTATGAAACATGCGGTGTGTGTGTTGGCCGCGGCAAAATTTTGCAAAATGGAGGAGGTCCTCGTGAACATATATAACTGTGAGTGATATTAGTGTGGCCAATACGGAGGATGCAAGTATCACCTCGATGTAAGAGGCTTATCGTCGGTGAGAGGAAGATTACTCACCAATGTTCGGCTTTATGTTTTCTGAGTTTTCCCTCCCACCGATCACATTGTCCGTCACTCCTTTCGCCAACAAGATCGAAGCGCTGTCGTAGAGCAGTGATAGTAACTCAGTTGATGGGTACGGCCCTTGTCCGAATGGCCATCCGGGAGTACCTTGGAACAACTCCGAGAAGAGTAGGCGGCCATTTTGGCCTTCTCTCTGTCAGCGATTCCATTGCCAGTTACCCCTACATGAGAGGGAGTCCAACATAATAATATATTTGTTTCCTTACGGCTGGAAGTGGACCAGCCGAAGAAATGTGTTGTACAGCTGTACCATGGGTTTTTAGAATAAGGGGTTTTTAAGCGCTTGTAGCGCGCTAAGCGAATCTGAAATAATAACATAAGAATGGTCTCTTGGTTAAGGAATTGAATTCGAGAAAGGACAATCATTATTGCCGTTCAATTTCTGCTGTAAAAATTGAAGCATAATGGGGAAGGGTATGGGGAGAGTTTGCGGTCAGGAAAGTCAGCAGATGCGCCCACACTGTCTCCCGTTTTAGAGCCGCTAGTAAACACTGGAGTAAATTCACGAGTGAATGCGGAATGACGAGCAGGAAGATGCTTTTAACAATGCGCAGCAGGATGCGGTAGTAGTGTTGGGAGAGAGAGGTCAGAGCTCAAGGAAAATGGTAGGCCAGAGGGAATAGTCAAGGTGTCGTACCTTTCGTCAAATAGAAGAAAGGGTGCACCTTTTTGAAAAAGGAATGTTAGCGAAAATTTAAAGATGTCAAAATTATTAAAGTTACCCAAGTAATTAGGTTCTGAGGTACTCTGCAGAATCTGTGTCAGAGCAGACGGTATTTGGGGTTTTCGAAAAAAACGAGATATACTTGTACACGATATCGTATTCCTTCGGAAGAGAGAGTGGCATCACATTGATTCTAACTTCAAGGCTCACCTGGGGGGGACGATCGAAAGGCTCCAGTTTTGCTCCAGTGGAGATCCGGATCGCTTCGTTTTGGATGGGATCTCAACGGTGTGTAGTGTTGTGGAGGCCTGCGCACATATATGCACAGCATAATCCAGTTTCGATCGGATTAGGGCTATGTAAAGACGTAAAAGGGATTTGCGATCAGCGCCCCAAGATTTTGAGGCAAGACTACGTAACAGGTCAAGCACGCGATGGCAAGTTGTTTTCAGGTGTTTAGTATGCGGTGCACGCATATGTTAAGTGGTCATCTAGGATGAGCCCTAGAATTTGACCTGTGAAGTTACAGGAATGGGCGAACCATATAAGGTTAGGTTCTCTGGAAGAAGGTGGCAAGTTCTTCGATTCCCTTTTTTCTTAAAAAGCACTGCTGAGGTTTTGGTGGGGAAAAAATGGAAGCCATGGGGATTACCCCATTGTGAAATATTCTCAATAGCTAGTTGAAGTTGCCGTTCGAGAAAATTCAGCCTGGCACCGGTTATATATAACGCAAGGTCATCAACATAGAGAGAAAAATTGACCATCGCTGGGATAGAAGGAACAATGTCATTAAATCCGAGAGCAAATAGTAGTACGCTTAGAACACTACCCTGCGGAACGCCTTCATCCAGAGTAAAGTGGAGTAACAGAATAGAAGAGCACCGAACCTGGATGGATTTGTTTGACAAAAGGCATTTAATGAAAAGAGGGAGTTATCCGCGGAAACCGAGCGAATGGAGTTTAAGGAGAATCCTATTTCTCCACGTTGTTTCGTAAGCTTTTCCAAGGTCAAAGAAGACACCAAAAACCATCCCACCAGTTGTGAAAGCTTCCCATATGTCATGGTCTAGTTTGTAACAAGCGGGTCCTGCGGTCGATTCACGATTTTTGCGAAAACCCTAATGGAAAGTTTGAAAAAAGCTTGGCGACTCTCCAGAATAGGGAGAAAGCGGCCTGAAACCATTTATCTTCGCCATTAAGTTTACAGGTATGAGGTCAAGTGAAATTGGTCTTTTGGATATCCGACCAGCTTTTCGGATCTTTTCCAGGTTTGGCGATAGGAATTATAAAAGCTGTAGTCCAAATAGATGGAAAAAGAGAATTCGACCCAGATTCTGTTATATAGATCCAGCAAAAATGATGATGCCGAGGGATGTATATAACGGAGCATGATTTACGAAATCATGTCTGGACCAGAGCAGCGTCTTTGCTACTCGCCAGTGCGTTTGATACTCTGCAACGTGTAAAAAGACGGTTTGTAGGTCATGATCTTTCCCTTTCCCGCTGTTGAAAAGAAGTCTGGCAGCGTCAGTGTTCACGTTCTCACTTTTTTGAAAGGCTACAGGATAGCGTAAAGAACTAAGTAGCTAGCGAATACTATAACCTAAAATGCATCTGCAAACAGCAAAAAAAAGCCACCAAGGAGCGGAGATCGTGTAGTTTTATTATCAGGCCCAAATGGAGGACTGTGGGTTGAGTTGTTGGAGCGACGCAAAGATATTTTTTTGTGAACATCATATATATATATATATATATATATATATAATATTATAATATATATCATAGGTATATATATATATATATATATATATATATTAATATATCGTATATATATATATATTATATTATATAATATATATATCTATATATATATATATATATCATATATAGTATATATAATTCTTTTTCTTTCTTTATCTGCTTCTATTTTCTCCTAAGAATGGGAGTAAGGGTGAGTAACGAATCGGAAAGACAAAGCATGTAGGAGAACATGACATAAGTCGAAAAGAAAGCCCCAGCCTTAAACCGCCGCCCATCAGTACCATTATTATGAGAATAAACTCATCGGATCAGAAGAGCTCCACCTAAGCTTCATGGGACAGAGATGGACCCTCACTATGAAATCGTCAATGTAAAGGGTTCATCCCTTGGCCCAGGTGGGCCACAACCATACCCCTCAGAAACAATCCCCCGCCCATCACTCCTGTTATAACACCTCTCTTCTCGCCTCTACCAAACTCACATTCTTCTCCTTCAAACATTCGTTACTTGACATCAAATCCACTTTTTCTTACGCTTCTCCCAGCCGGTGCAGTTCCCAAACACACTCGCCCACTATACATCGCTTAACCAACCGACTATATTCCATCCCTTCCACATGACCAAACCATCTTCAACATACTTTCATTTATTCTCTCATTTACCCCTTCTTCACACGCACACAACTCTCTAATCACGTTCATTTCCTCCAATTTTTAATCAAAATCTCTTCTCACACCGTGCACACCCTAAGATTGTCCTCTGAACACATTGAACTTAGATCTATACTTCTTATTCCCAGACCATAGTCTCACACTATACATAAAGACAGGTAACAACATACTCCTCATGTAGACCCTAGCACACTCAAGAACTTAGTCCCTTTGCATTCACGCAACGAAGTTAATTGCACCACCACCTTCTTTGCATTTCACCAACTTTTCTGCTACAACTCTGCATCGTCTTCCCTTCTCATCCACATATAGCCCTAAATATTTAAACTCAGACCTTTGTTCCAGCTGCTAACCATGTAACATAAACTTCACACTGAGGAGTGTCCTCACTCACCACCATAACCTTACTCTTATCCACGTTACCTTTCAAGCCCCTCCTTTTACACACCGTGCACATACCCCTCTACGAATCCTCTAAAACTCTCTTCAGTTCGCCACACAGAACCAATAAACTCAGACACATAGGTAGGGCACCCTCCACTCAATCTTCCATTCTCCACCAATTCTAACAACCGAATTTCCCTGCCCAATCCCCTCGAATTCTTTCATAACCCCATCCATATACAAATTATAAGAACCAAGGAACATAACAAACACCTGTCGTCTCCCGCTGTTAATCCATAAACCAATCACCTTTGAACACATTTAATTAATTCACGGCGCTTCACTATCGTCATAGACATACTTTGACTCCATTCAGAAGCCTACCAACCAACACCATATATCACTCAACACCTGCCATAAACCTTCCTATTAACTCTAATCATACGCCTGTGCAAATCCAAAACCTAAATCCAATTTATTCTTCTTCTCCCTCATCTTTCTCTCAATTATTTGTTTCAATGTAAATATATTTCATCCACACCATCTCTACCACTTACACCTAAACGCACCTTATTCTTCACCATTCAGTCCTTCAGTCACTTGACGTACTTTTTCGACCAAATACCAGCATATCTTCCCTACAACACCAATAAACTAATTCCCCTATAATTCTACAGTTCCCCTTATTCTCCCTTACCTTAATATTAAAGGGTAAACTATTTACCGCTGCTCCTCCAACCCTTGGACTATATACCCTCTTATAAACGGCTTTATTACCACCACTTCCAATCCCAACAATCACCATCTCGCCTCCGTTCTTGATCATTTCACCAGTATTTCATCTAATACCTGCAGATGTTACCATTCGTTGATTCAGCTTTCTCAAAAACCTATCTAGCCCATTACTAATTAAACCTCATCCCAAATTACCTATTCCTTTTTTGTCACCATCACAAACCACATCACATTCACTAACACCCAATCAAATTCTGTTAATATTGTGCAGATGTTCGAAGTGTTCTTTCCCCCACAACCACCTCACTCTCCATTTTCATCAGTTACAAAGCACATCCCTATTCATTTATTCTAAGCAGAATTCCCTTATTTTCTCATTCCTTAACCTTTCGCGCTTCTTCCAGAAGAGCTTCCTTATTCCCTTGTATGTCCGCTCATTCATCCTCCTTCCAAACTGTCATTTACCTCTTTGGTTTTTCCTACATATGCACCTTTTAGTATTTCCTTCTTTTTCCTCCTTATATAATTCCAACCATCTTTCTTTTAAACTTCATCATTTGCCTTTTTAAACATAAATATACAATAAAAAGTAAAAATTAAAAAAATAAAAGGGTACTTCAACCAACGCTTCTTTTTACCTTTTAATTCCGGCTTTCATCACTTATTCAATTTCCACCATGCTCGCGTCAAACCATTTCTACTCTTCCTATTTAGCGAACAGTCCAGCACCTTCCTTTTGCACTAACTTCACATTGCTATCCTTTTCACATTTGCCCCCCAGATTGTTCAGTTCACCTTGTTCACATTCCAACCGATCTACTCTGCTCTCTTTCTACATTTCTCTTTCTATCAATTTTTCTCTTTCTCTTATAACATCCTACCTAATTTTACCTAACCTTCCTTATCATAAACATTGTCGTTCAAACTAACAGTATCTAACGTAACTCTACTTTATGTATAACACAAGTTTTTTAAGATTAATTATCTATCACTGACAACTGTTATTTCTTGAAATTCAAATTTTTTATTTCCTTTTTTTAGTTCCGTTTCCTCAATTTCAATTCCTACACTTGAAAATGTTTTTAAACGTAACTGTAATTTCCTCAAAATAGCCTCATTTAAACGGCAATAAGGTTACCTTTCAAATCACATATTTTTATTGTGTAATGTGTACGCAGTACATCTTTTAATTCTTGGCCCCCAGGTACGATCCCAACTTGCTTACGCGAAGGATTTGCACCACGTCCTCTCGTAACATGAGAGGCGGTGACTCAAGCCGTCCTGCGCCACGAAGGCTGTTCTATATATATATATATATATATATATATATATATATATTATTATATATATATATATATTAATATTATATATATATATATATATATATAATAATATAAATATAATAAGGTTACCTTTCAATTTATATATTAATATTGTGTAATATAGTACGATACATCATATTATATATTATATATATATATATATATATATTAATATATATATTATATATAGTAATATTATATATATATATATATACTAATTATATTTTGTGAATGCATAGCTCTTTCGAGGAATCAATTTTATTCATTCTTGGGTGCGCCCACTAGAAAGATTGGGACATGCTTCTAGATCTAACCTCTTATTCCAAGAACCATAGTAATCTCTACTAACGTAACACAGGTAACACATAATCCCCTCGCACAAGACCCTAGCCCACTCAAGACCGTTCCTTACATTTTCTAACAACTGATTTAAATTGCACCAAGCCTTTTCCTGCAATTCACAATACTTTCCACTAACTCCGCATACCCCCTCCCTAACATCCGACATCACCCTATATCTAAATATTAAAACTCAGCACCATTGTTTCCACGCTGTCCACTCATCTCACATACGCCTTCACCACATCCGAGGACCTGGGTCCTCACTCGAGCATCCCATAAACCTTACTCTAATCTCTTACGTTGTACTTTTCCAAATCCCTCCTTTTACATTCTCCTCCCTACCAAACGCCTACCAATCCTGCTCAAATCTCTTTTCAAATTCACACACAAAATAAATCACCGGCATATAATAAGGTGGGACCCTCACACTCTCTTCCATCTACCATCATTCCCCTGCCACCCCACCTCTAATTCTTTCAATACCCCATCCATATACAAATGGAAAATACCAGGAGACATAAACACATCCCTGCTCACTCCGCCTATTAAATATTAAACCAATCATTTTCGCCTCCATATTTAATTCCTACACACAGTTTATTTATGGTCAAATAACATATTTTGATTAATAAATGAGCTTTCCCAACCAACCTACTATATATTACTAACAACTGCCATTAGAGCTTCCTAATAAATCTACCTTTACACACTTGACTTGCAAATGCATAAAGCCTAAAATACACATTTATGCTTCTCTCCTTCATTTTTTTCCAACATTTGTTTCCAACTTAAAAGATTTGACCACACATCATTCTACCACTGGTGCTAAAACCACCTTTGTTTCTTCACCAAAGCAGTGGCCTTCACTCACTCGACTGATCATAATTATATATA
Source organism: Trachelipus rathkii (assembly GCA_015478945.1). Taxonomy (NCBI): domain Eukaryota; kingdom Metazoa; phylum Arthropoda; class Malacostraca; order Isopoda; family Trachelipodidae; genus Trachelipus; species Trachelipus rathkii. The sequence goes on from JABUQX010069208.1 coordinate 21,532, forward strand.
TATATATATATATATATATATATAGTATAATATATATATATATATATATATATATATATATATATATATATATATATTCTAATATATATTAGTTATATATATATATCTTAAGGGCGTGTTAGGTGTGAGAAGAATTGAATAAAATGAGGAATGAATTGTAATAGAGAGTGCGTGGTGTGAAGAAAGGGGTTTGGTCTTATATACATAGAATGAAAAGTATATTCAAATATGTAGCGTCAATAGGTGGAAAGGATGAGATATAGTCGCGTTGGTTAAGCGGATGTTATAGTGGTGAGTGGTGTTGGGACGACCGGCTGGGAGATGAAGAAAGTGATTAGAGTTGGTGATCGAACTGCCTGACAGAAGAGAAATGTGTGTTTGGCAGAGGCGAGAATAAAGGTGCATAAGGAGTGAATGGCGGGGTTTTTGTGAGGGGCAATGGTTGTGGCCCACCTGGCCAAGGGATGAAACCTTACATTGACGATTTTACCCATAGTGAGGGTCCGTCCGGTCCCAATGAAGCTCTTAGGCGTGGATTTTCTGTCCTGTACGGAGTTCTCACTAACTTAATGGTACAGAGGGGCGGTAAGGCTGGGCTTTCCTTTCGATTTTCGTTGTCATATTCTTCTACTGATTTTCTTTTCCGATGCATGACACGCACCTTACCTCCCAGTCTTTGGGGGCAAAGAGGAAGATAAAGAAAGTAAAAAGAAATTAAAATATATATTTATAATATATATAATATATAATATATATAATATATATATATATGATATATATATTTATATATATATATATATATATATATATATATATATATAATATATATATATAGAACGCACCGAACCACGGGAGTGTAGTGTACGCAATTATGTGCGACTAATAAACGCAAAAGTTGTATTCCGATGTTCATTTGTTTTTGAATTGCAGCGGTCTAAAGGTTTATGTTTAAACAAAAACGCAAGTAGACTAGCATGGTAAAAATACATACAAGATATTATTTGTCAACATTACACTGTCAGTTGTGAATTAATTTGTGTAACAAACGTGATAAACAATGCCATTCAAACTGGAATTTGCGAATAAGATGTTTGTTCATGGATTTTGCAACGGGAAATGCAGCAGCTGCTATTGAAGAGCATCGACAACGGTTTCTGCATCGTATAATTCCGGATAAAAACGTATTTATCAAAACCTTCGACACGTTGTGTGAAACCGGTAAACTTCCAAGTAGGCACATCACATCTGAACGTGCCCGTAGACAATATGCAAATAAAGTAAACTTCATTTCATCATGTCTACTGAAGTTACAAAGTTTTGAAGGAAAATAAAAATAAAAACTTCTTAAAATAAAAAAGTTATTTAATAGAAATTGTCACAAAAAATAGATATATATTGACACACACAAAAAGCTATATATATATATTTGACTATTTTGAAACAAAATAAATCTAGACCTTAAAACTATAAAATTAAAAGCCGTAATTCAATATGTGAATTTGCAACTGTTAACAAATAATGTCCATTTCAAATTTTAATATATTATATATTATATATATATATATATATATATATATATATATATATATATATATATATATATTATATATATATATACTGATAATATATATATATATATATATATATATGTATATATAATATATATAATATATATATATATATATAATATAATATATATACTAGGGTGGATTTTCTGACTGCGACGAGTTCTCACTAATAAGGTGTAAGGGGCGGCTGGCAAGTAAAGGCTGGGCTTTCTTTTTCGAACTTGTCATATTCTTCTACTATTTTTTCTTTTCCGGCCTCATTCACGCTCCTTAGCTCCCAGTGCTTGGGAGAGAGGGTGGATGATATGCTGATATATAATATATATATAGTATATATATATATATAATATATATATATATATATATATATATAATATATATAATATATATATAATGATATATATATATATATATATATATATATATATATATACTATATTGTATATATTTTCTATATATTTTGTACATTAGATATATATACTATATATCTATATTATATATATATATATATATTATATATATATATATATATACTTTATAATATATATATATATAACTAATGTATGATCTATACTTATATATATATATATAATATATATATATATATATATTCTAATGCACGGAAAGTAAGTCAAAGAAATTGGTGAGTTAGAAGAAGGAAGAGTGTTCCAGACTTAACCAAACGAGTAGATGAAAGATTGAGCATAACGGTTAAATCTGGGGACAGTGAGTCACACACAGAAAGAATGAGTCTGTGTTGAAAGACGAGTACCAGGTTGTAATAGGGACGGTAAAAGGAGAATGATGTAGCAGCACTTCGACGGTTAAACGGAAATTCGTAGGTCAGAATTGTTGAGGTAGTAAGAAGATTCGAGAACTTCACCTTTTCAAAAATATATGTACCGTCATGTAGGGGTGGAACCTCCCCGTCCCTCCAATAAATGTGATATGATCTATATGCGAGGGGAAATAATACCTAAATACAGAACAAGCAGCTAGGATGGTGCATGAGAAGTTCTAAAGGTGTATCAGTCCTGTTAACCTCTTAAAAACTTTGGCAAGATAAACAAAGTGATACTCGTAAAAAAGATCACTAAAAAAAAGAAACACCAAGAATAATAGGAATAGACCAAGATTTGAGTTGTAGGTTTTTGAAGAGGATGTAGTTGTGTGGAAGATTTGGTTGAGTAGATCGATGAATGATTCGAGTTCTTGCTGCACTAAAAACGACTATGTTCTCTCCGAATCAGTTAAAAATTCGATGAAGATCAGATGTCAGTTGCTCCAAGGCCATCCTACTATCATTTACTATTTGAGGTTGCGTGGGATACTTTTCGAAATGAAAAGAATAATGCAAGTTGGATTCATTGGCATAAGAACGTACTGGTGACGATGTGAAAGGTAGGAAATACCCAAGAACATCGGGGAATATCACTGCTAATGGAATAGAAGTGGCCGCTTACAACTACAAAAGATAAGGTTACAGAAACGTAGATAGATACACAGTGAAGATTGGAAATCTACGTTTTGTGAGACACGATCAAAATCTCTGAATATGTCCACCGAAATGCTGAATAGCAGAGGCCTAAGAGTCACAAAGAGAATAAAAAGAAAATTTCCTGTCGAATTTCAATACAAGCCCATGGTGATCTGAAAAAAATAGAAGAATAGAAGAATAAAAATGGTTTCCGATCTTTTGAAGAAGGATGGATTCAAAAACTCTGGAAAGAACATGCTAAAACAATAAAACGATAATTGGAAGGCTAAAAAACTCTGGAAAGAACATGTTAAAACAATAAAACGATAATTGGAAGACTAAAGAACTCTAGAAAGAACATGTTAAAACAATAAAACTATAATTGGAAGGCTAAAAAAAAAAAAAAAGGTAGAAGTAGGTTTTGGTGAAAAGGGGGCAAACAGTTTAATAATATTGGACGCATGCCGGAAACCCAAGTTTTGAAAACCCCAGGATAACCACCGTCAACACCATGAATCATCAGAAATAAAAACATTAGAAATATATGAATTGAAGAGATGAAGAACGAGGAATATATTAATTAACAAATAGAGTTAGGAAAGGAAATTTGGACGAAAAATAAGAGTACATTTTTGGTAAAGTGAGTGTTAAAGAGGGGGAAGATGATTCAGAAAAATTACATATTTTACATAGGTAGTAGTTTTTGATACAAGGGAGAATAGATTCCGCAAGTTTCCGGAATGAATATAAGCAATATGAGTTTCGGAAGTTGAATACGATGGAATCTCCGGAAAGCACCGACCCTGTAATAAATAATATATATATATATATATATATATATATATATATATATATATATATATATATATATATATATATATATATATATATATATATATATATATATATATATATATATATATACATATATATATATATATATATATATATATATATATATATATATATACAGGCAATATATATATATATATATATATATATATATATATATATATATATATATATATATATATATATATATATATATATATATATATATATATATATATATATATATATATATATATATATATATATATATATATATATATATATATATATATATATATATATATATATATATATATATATATATATATATATATATAAAGAGTTTATGGAGGGTATAGTTCCGAGGGATTGGATGAGAGAAGTAATAGTACCCTTATTAAAGGTAAGGGAGATAAGGGGAACTGTAGGAAAAATAGGGGAATTAGTTTCTTGAGTGTTGTAGGGAAGATATATGCTGGTATTTTAGTCGAAAAAGTGCGTTGAGTGACTGAAGGACTGATTGGTAAAGAACAAGGTACATTTAGGAGTGGTAGAGGATGTGTGGATCAAATCTTTACATTGAAACAAATGATTGAGAAAATGAGGGAGAAGAAGAATAAATTGCATTTAGCTTTTATGGATTTGCAACATGTGTATGATAAGATTAATAGGGAAGCTCTATGGCAGATGTTAGTAATATATGGTGTTGGTGGTAGGCTTCTGCATGGAATCAAAAGTATGTATGACGATAGTGAAGCGTGTGAAAGAATAAATGGTATCAAATGTGATTGGTTTAATATTAACAGCGGAGTGAGGCAGGGATGTGTTATGTCTCCTTGGTTATTCAATTTGTGTGTGGATGGGGTTATGAAAGAGTTAGAGATGGGAGTGGCAGGAAATGGTGTTAAAATGATGGAGAATGGAGGTGAGTGGAGGGTGCCCTACCTATTACATGCGGATAATTTGGTTTTGTGTGGTGAATCTGAAGAAAGTTTGAGAGGATTGGTAGAGAGATTTGGCAAGGTGTGTAAAAGGAGGGGTTTGAAAGTAAACGTGGATAAGAGTAAGGTTATGGTTGTGAGTGAGGACAGTCCTATTTGTGAAGTTATGTTAGATGGTGAGCAGCTGGAACAAGTGTCTGAGTTTAAATATTCAGGATATATGCTGGATGAAAAGGGAACGGATGATGCAGAGTGTAGCAAGAAAGTTGTGAATGGCAGGAAAGTGGCTGGTGAAATTAAACCGTTGGTGGATGTAAAGGGACTACGTCTTGAGTGCGCTAGGCTCTTACATGAGGGTATGTTGTTACCTGTGTTAATGTATAGTAGTGAGACTATGGTCTGGAATAAGTGGTATAGATCTAAAGTTCAATTTGTTCAGATGGACAATCTTAGGGGCGTGTTAGGTGTGAGAAGAATTGATTAAATGAGGAATGAACGTATTAGAGTTATGTGGTGCGAAGAAAGGGGTAAATGAGAGAATAAATGAGAGTACGTTCAGATGGTTTGGTCATGTGGAAAGGATGAATGATAGTCGGTTGGCTAAGCGGATGTATAGTGGTGAGTGTGCTGGGAATCGACCGGCTGGGAGACCGAAGGAAAAGTGGATTGAGTCAGTAAAGGAATGTTTGTAGGAGAGAAATGTGAGTTTGGCAGAGGCGAGAATAAAGGTGCATAATAGGAGTGAATGACAGGGTTTTGTGAGGGTGTGTGGTTGTGCCCACCTGGGCCAGGGGATGAACCCTGCACTGACGATATGTCATAGTCGATATGTCCGTCGCGGTCCCGTGAAGCTCTAGGGTGGATTTTCTGTCTGCGACGAGTTCTCACTAATAGGTATAGAGGGGGCAGTAAGGCTGGGCTTTCTTTTCGACTTATGTCATATATATATATATATATATATATATAAATATATATATATATATATATATATATATATATATATATATAGTGATATATATATATATATATATATATATATATATTTTTATATATATATAGATATAAAAAAAGATATATATATATATATATATATATATATATATATATATATATATATATATATATATATATATATATATATATATACTTACTATATATATATATATGAGAGAGAGAGAGAGAGAGGAGAGAGAGAGAGAGAGAGAGAGAGAGTTTATAATGCAAATAAATCAGTTGAATGTGAATGAGACCTTTTGTTAATAGTGTAAGAGAAGTATGTGGATGTACCGAAGCAGGAAGTAACAAAATCAATAGTGAGTGGTGGAATAAAGAGGAGATGCAAGCCGTCAAAAGTAGAAAAAAAACCCTGTTTAAATGTGCTAAAAGCCAATGACGAAGTCTCAAAAAAAAGATGCATGGAAATATATAAGGGGGAAAAAGGAGTACTAAAAATTGCTTACGTAGGAAAAAAAAAGAGGTAAATGAACAGATTGGAAGAGGATGAATGGGGATTAACAAAGGAATAGGAAGCTCTTCTGGAAGGAAGTAGGTAAGGTTAAGACAGTAAGGGGAATCTTCATTTAATAATGAATTGGGATTGGTACTTTCGTGACTGATGAAATTGATGTGATAAGAGGGAACACATCGAAAATCTGCGTAACAATGGAAGTAATGAAGAGGTGACAGTGAATGTGTGCGAGTTTGATAGTGTAAGAAGAAATAGGTATTTTGGGGATGAGATAATTAGTAGAGCGGTAATAGGTAGAGTGAGGAAGTTGAGGAATAGATCGAATCACTGGTGAAATGATCAAGAATAAAGGGGAGATTGTGATTGACTAGATGTGGAAGTTGTGTAACAAAGCGTTTATGGTGGGTATAGTTCCGAAGGATTTTAGGAGATCAGTAATAGTACCCTTAAATAAGTGTAAGAAAGATAAAAGGAACTGCAGAATCTATAGGAGAATTAGTTTATCGAGTGTTGTAAGGAAGATGTATGCTGGTATTCTGGTTGAAAGAATGCGTCAAGTGAAAGAGGAACTGACTGGAGAAGAATAAGGTGCATTTAGAGAGGTAGAGGGGGTGGGTAGATCAAATTTTCACATTGAAACAAATGAGGGAGAAAATGAAGAATAAATTATATTAAGTTCTTTTTGCTTGCAACAGACGAACGACATAATTAATAGGAAAGCTCTGTGGCAGATGTTAGTGAATTATGGTGTTGGTGGTAGGCTTTTAAATGTAATCAAAGGAATGTATATCGATAGTAAATTCTGCTTAAGAATAAATGGAGTATAAAGTTAATGGTTTAATATAAATAGTGGAGTTAGGTACGGATGTGTTATGTTCCCCATGGCTATTTAATTTGTATATGAATGATGTGATAAAAAAATTAATGGTGGGAGGTGGTAGGGGAGGATGTTAGGCTGATAGAGAATGGAAGAGAGAGGAGGGTGCCCTGTATATTGAACGCTGATGATTTGGTTTTGTGTGGCGAATCCGAAGAAAGTTTCGGAGGATTGGTGGAGGGGTTTGAAAATATATGTAGATAAGAGTAAGGTAATGGTGGTGAGTGAGGAGAGTCAGCGGTGTGAAATCATGTTGGATAGTGAGCAACTGGAACAAGTATCCGAGTTTAAATATTAAGGCTATATGTTGGATGAAAAAAGAACGGATAATGCAGAGTGCAATTAAATCTTTGGTGGAGAGAGAGAGAGAGAAAAAGAGAGAGAGAGAGAGAGAGAGAGAGAGAGAGAGAGAGAGAGAGAGAGAGAGAGAGAGAGAGAGAGAGAGAGAGAGAGAGAGAGAGAGAGAGAGAGAGAGAGAGAGAGAGAGAGAGAGAGAGAGAGAGAGAGAGAGAGAGAGAGAGAGAGAGAGAGAGAGAGAGAGAAAGAGAGAGAGAAAAAGAGAGAGAGAGAGAGAGAAGAGAGAGAGAGAGAGAGAGAGAGAGAGAGAGAGAGAGAGAGAGAGAGAGAGAGAGAGAGAGAGAGAGAGAGAGAGAGAGAGAGAGAGAGAGAGAGTGTTCTGCATGAGGGTATGTTGTTACCGGTGTTAATGTATAGTAGTGAAACTATGATGTGTAATAAGAGATATAGGTCAAAGGTGCAATCTTTTCAGATGGATAATCTTAGGGGAGTGTTAGATGTGAGAATTGATATAGCGAGGAAAGAACGTGTTAGGGAGTTGTGTGGTGTAAAGAAAGGTGTGAATGAGAGAATAAATGGGTGTATTAAGATGGTTTGAGAATATGGAAACGAAGGATGATAGTCTGTTGGTTAAGCGGATGTAGAGTGGTGAGTGTGCTGGAAATTGACCAGCTGGGATTTTCTGAAGAAAAGGAATGCGAGTTTGGCAAAGGCGAAAAGGTCCATAATAGGGGTGAATTACGGGAATTTATGAGTGGCCATATTGGTGGGCTTGGCCCAGGGGATGAACCTTTACATTGACGAAACACCACAATGGGGACGGAGGAGGTGGCTTATTTTGAAACCCTAGGGTAGATTTTCTTCTGCGACGTGGTCGCACTTAAAGGTAAGAGGGGATGGTATTGGGAGTTTTTCTTTCTACATACATCATGTTTTTCTACTTAACAACTTTTCTGTTTCCGGTGTATGTTACACACCTCACCCCCTATCTGGGGACGAAGAAGAAGATAAAGATATATATATATATATATATATATATATATATATATATATATATATATATATATATATATATATATATATATATATATATATATATATATATATATATATATATATATATATATATATATATATATATATATATATATATATATATATATATATATATAAAAGTGGATTGAGTCAGTAAACGAATGTCTGAAGGAGAGAAATGTGAGTTTGGCAGAGGCGAGAATAAAGGTGAATGGCGGGGTTTTGTGAGGGGGTATGGTTGTGGCCCACCTGGGCCAAGGGATGAACCCTTACACTGACGATTTACCATGGTGAGGGTCCGTCGCGGTCCCGTGAAGCTCAAGGGTGGTTTCTGTCTGCGGCGAGTTCTCACTAATTAATGGCACAGAGGGGGGGCGGTAGGCTGGGCTTTCTTTTCGACTTTTTCTATTCTTCTACTGCTTTTCTTGTCCGATGCTTGTACAGCACCTTACCCCCAGTATTCTTAGGGGCAAAGAGGAGAGATGAAAAAAAAAAAAAAAAAAAATATATATATATATATATATATATATATATATATATATATATATATATATATATATATATATATATATATATATATATATATATATTTTTAATATATATATATATATATATATATATATATATATATATATATATATATATATATATATATATATATATATATATATATATGTACTATATTTATATATATATATATATATATATATATATATATATATATATATATATATATATATATATATATATATATATATATATATATATATATATATATATATATATATATATATATATATATATATATATATATATATATATATATATATATATATATATATATATATATATATATATATATAGGTATATATATATATATATATATATATATATATATATATATAAGCATACGTACATTTGTGATGAGAATTTCATTGAAAGATAATTTCACCGCCAATTGACGCTAAAAATTGTTTGAATTCTTCATCATATTTTGCATCGAATTCAACCTATTTTAAAAGGAATGGTTACAAGTAACTAAATATAATTTTAAGACAAAGTAATTGTTATAATGTAAATATATGATTAAAATTTAAGAATTAAAAAATAAAAACAAAAATACATTGATTGAATCGTTCGAGTAACGGAATCCGAACTTGTATTTTTTACTTAACAGTTGAGACTTGCATTTTATAAGAAAGTTTTCTTTTAATTGAAGAATTTTATGAGCAAAATATTAAATAAACAAATAATAAATAGATAATTACAAAAGAAAATTATTTTTGGTAATTGGATACTTGACATTTTCACAACCCAAAAAATATAGAAGTTATGTGTATTTTGTTTTTTTGTGTCACAAGCGTTGTATTTTTTTCTTTTATCATAACATAATTTTAAAATGCTAAATAAATATTTATGATGGTTGGCAAATAAACTATATAACTCGTAATTAATAAGAATTTGCCAGTAATTAAAACTGAGAACGAATATTAAAAAACCCCGAGTACAGTTGCGATTACGATTATTTTATGTACAATATACTGAACATACAATAGTGTCCCAAGCTTCATTAGGTATTTTTTGTATACACTATCGTTTTGCCTCTATTCAAGAGAAAAATTTCAAAAATTGGAATTTTCCCGTGGACAGCGGTAAAACTGTAAAGTATACAAAAAATTGATCTAAATTCAAAATGTGTATCTCACCCAAATTTACCATGCTCTAAAAATTTCCTATTGATTGGACGAATATTAACAAAGTTATCGAGAATTTACATTTATAACTAAACGAAATGAAATTTTGGGGGAATTGAAGTTTGTCGCAAATTGGTATGAATTAAGAAAAAAATAAACTAAAAAACTCCTATTCAGTTCATCCTACGATAAAGTTAAAAGAATATAAAAACGAGCATCTTGCCCAAATATAAAGGACTAGAAAGTTTTATTATTGTATATTCTAAAGTTAAAATTTTATGACCAAAAATAATAAACCCAAAACTTGAAATGTTTGCACAACATTCTGCAGAAGTAACACATGGTTTGAGGAATCCCTTAATATTAAAATACATTAGTGATAATAGTAATAGAATTCGAGAAAGGGCAATCAATTTAGCCAATAGTTCTGCCGTAAAAATTGAAGCATGAGGGGAAGGGTATGGAAGAGGTTGCGGTCAGGAAAGACAGCAGACACCCATACTATCCCCTGTTCTAGAGCCGTCAGTAAACACTGGAGTAAATTCACCGTGAACTGCGAAATGAGATAGGAATGATGCCTTTAACAAGACAGGAGGGTGGCTAGATTTGGAAAGAGAGGTCAGGACCAAGCAAATGGTGGAAGCAGGGAATAGCCATAAGATAAAGGCAGCACCTTTTGCAAAGGAATGTTAAGGAAATTAAGGATGTTATAAAATGTGTTTGCAAATGGTCAGTAATTAGGATTATAAGGTATCGCCCGCAAAACCGGTGTCAGAGCAAACGATATTGGGGTTTGAAAGCGAAGATAACTTTTGCACATGATGTATTCCCTCAGAAGAGAGAGAGAGTAGCATCACATTGGATATAACAGGTGTAATAGAGTAGGAGAGGCCTGACCATATACTACACAGCCATATTCCAACTTCGATAGGATTAGGGCGATATATAGACGCAAGAGGGAGGGGTTTGCGATCAGCACCCCAAGATTTTGAGGCGAGATGACGTAACAGGTCAAGCACGCGATGACAAGTCGTTTTCATGAGTTTAATATACGGTTCGTATGTAAAGTGTCCATCTAGAGTGAGTCCTAAAAATTCGACTTGTGAAGTTACAGGAATGGGCGAACCATATAAGGTTAGGTTCGCGGGAAGAAGGTGGCAGGTTCTTCGATTCCCTTTTTTCTTAAAAAGTACTGCTGAGGTTTTGGTGGGTGAGAAATGGAAGCCATGGAAGTTACCCTATTGTGAAATATTCTCAATAGCTAGTTGAAGTTGAAGTTGAAGTTCGAGAAAAGGCAGCCTGGCACCGGCTATGTATAGCGCAAGGTCATCAACATCGATAATATATATATATATATATATATATATATATATATATATATATATATATATATATATATATATATATATATATATATATATATATATATATATATATATATATATATATATATATATATATATATATATATGCATATATATATATATATATATATATATATTTTCTTCTTTTTTTCTCAAGACTGGGATGGGGGCGTGACATACCTCCCGAAGAGAAGTAGTAGAAGGCATGACACAAGTCGAAGAAAGGCCAGCCTTACCGCCCCACTCTATACCTAGTGAGAACTCAGCGCAGTCAGAAAATCCACCCTAGAGCTTCACGACACCGCGACGGACCCTCACTATGGCATATCGTCAAGTGTAGGGTTCATCCCCTGGCCCAGGTGGGCCAACCATACAATCACAAAATCGCCATTCACTCCTATTATGCACCTTTATTCTCGCCTCTGCCAAACTCACATTTCTCTCCTTCAGACATTCGTTTACTGACTCAATCCACTTTTTCTTCGGTCTCCCAGCCGGTCGATTCCCAACACACTCACCACTATACATCCGCTTAACCAACCGACTATCATTCATCCTTTCAACATGACCAAACCATCTCAACGCAGTACTTTCCTTTATTTTCTCATTTACCTTTTCTTCACACCACATAACTCTCTAATACATTCATTCCTCATTTTATCAATTCTTTTCACACCTAACACGCCCCTAAGATTGTCCATCTGAATACATTGAACTTTAGATCTATACCTCTTATTCCAGACCATAGTCTCACTACTATACATTAACACAGGTAACAACATACCCTCAAGTAAGACCCTAGCGCACTCAAGACTTAGTCCCTTTACATCCACCAACGATTTAATTGTACCAGCCACCTTCCTGCCATTCACAACTTTCCTACTACACTCTGCATCATCCGGTTCCTTTTCATCAACATATACTTTAAATATTTAAACTCAGACACTTGTTCCAGCTGCTCACCATCTAACATAACTTCACACCGAGGACTGTCCTCACTCACAACCATAACCTTACTCTTATCTACGTTTACTTTCAAACCCCTCCTTTTACACACCCTGCTTTCCACGACACGCAGGACATGCGATGAGGGCAATTCTTTCTCCCCCACACATAGGGATATAAGTAGTAGGGATGTCTGTAAGATGTTGTCTAGAAGAGGGGTGAGGATGTTAAGTATGTGTATATGATATGTGGATAAATGGTGGTCAGTAAGATGTTGCCTGGTGGATGAGTGTGTGAAGAAAATGAACGCAAAAGAGAAAGGCGAACCATTCCATCATTTCGAGTATCCGTATACTCTCTCTCTCTCTCTCTCTCTCTCTATATATATATATATATATATATATATATATATATATATATATATATATATATATATATATATATATATATATATATATATATATATATATATATATATATATATATATATATATATATATATATATATATATATATAATTTATATATATAAATAATATATATATATATATATATATATATATATATATATATATATATATATATATATATATATATATATATATATATATATATATATATATATATATATATATATATATATATATATATATATATATATATAAATCAAAGGAAGTGGAGAAAATAAAGAATATTTAAATCTTACATGTGGAGTAATAGTAAATGAGAATAACTTAATTTTGGGGTCATAAATGTAGATAGTAACAACGATTATGTATATCAAGATTATTCATTAGTCAGAGCTCTCTTTCGAGAAGGAATTATAAAGCAAAATATTCAGAAATTGATAAAGCAAACAAGAAAATCAAATCAAAACTCAAAAATCAATTAAAGAGAATGAAAGCTTTTCTTTCAACACTGCGTACAAAGTTATTATTATTCTGTTCTCTAAAGGTTTATAAAACAAACTGTGGGTGATAGATACCCACTCAATGTATTTCTTAATATATATGTAAGGTGTACGATGCATATTCGCCCTTCACTTACCTTCAAAATATCGAAAGAACCACATAAATCTGTAATTTCTTCCAGGTAAGACTTGTCAACATAACCTTGTTTGACAAGCGTTTTTATAAAATGGTCAATATCCCTTTTAGGCGACATTAAAAATTTAATGTAATAACACTGTTCTAAAACGTCCATTTCACTGTAATATATATATATATATATATATATATATATATATATATATATATACATATATATATATATAAAGACACACTCTACATCTATATATATATATATATATATATATATATATATATATATATATATATGTATAGGCTATTTATAAGTGGTTGACTCCGGAGCGAAAATCAATAATTAATGTATCGTTATTTTGATAATTTTAGGGTAAAACCTTACCTAACCTAATTTTAACTAACCTAACCAAACTTAACCTAAATTAACCTAACCTAATATTAACAGAGTCAACCACTTATAAATGTCCATATATATATATATATATATATATATATATATATATATATATATATATATATATATATATATATATATATATATATATATATATATATATATATATATATATATATATATATATATATACGGTATATATATCAGAGCTGGGCACGCCTATAATTTTTTTGAGTGCGCCTGCGCCTATGCCGCCGGACCTAGTGCGCCTAGCGCCTATATTTTTGTCCCATCAGCGCCTATGCACCTTTGCGCCTATGCGCCTGCGACTTTTCGCTGGCCGGTGCCTGTTTGATAAATTTATTTGCAAAGTAAACTTTAGTGCGATAATAAAAGCATGCTTTTATAAGGAGAAGAAAAAAACATTTATTAATTTTGTAATTAAAACACCGTAAACTAATATCTACATGTCTTCTTCCTCCTCCATGTCGTTGTGGTCCATGTTTTCCCCCAGGAGGTCCAGCACAAGCGCTGCGGAAATTGCAAATTTTCAGAGCCATAGTTGCCAATTTATTTGTAGTTAAAAACTACTGAGCTAGTTATATATATATATATATATATATATATATATATATATATATATATATATATATATATATATATATATATATATATATATATATATATATATATATATATATATTTCTACTATATATATATATATATATATATATTTTACATTTTTTTTTCATATTACAACTTTGCCAAGCTTCTAAGTTCTAACTTTTAGGGGTAAAAAAAATGTTTCTGTTCATAGGCGCGGCTATAGGCGCAGAGAATTGTGTGCGCCTATGCGCCTTTGCGCCTGCAAATTGATAGTGCGCCATAGGCGCATAGGCGCAACTCGGTGGCGCAACACCCAGCTCTGATATATATATATATATATATATATATATATATATATATATATATACTTAACATATATATATATATATATATATATATATATATATATATATATATATATATATATATATATATATATATATACACACCCTTTATTCACCTTTCTTCTTTCCTCCAGGCATTCCTTTACTGACTCAATCCACTTTTTCTTCGGTCTCCCGGTCAGTCGATTCAGAACACACTCACCATATTATACATCCGCTTAACCAACCGACTATCATCCATCCTTTCCACATGACCAAACCATCTGAACGTACTTTCATTTATTCTCTCATTTATCCCTTCTTCACACCACACAACTCTCTAATTCGTTCATCCCTCATTTTATCAATTCTTCTCACACCTAACACACCCCTACGATTGTCCATGAGGACACATTGTACTTTAGATCTATACCTCTTATTCCAGACCATAGTCTCACTACTATACGTAAACACTGGTAACAACATACCCTCATGTAAAACCCTAGCGCACTAAAGACTTAGCCCCTTTACATCGACCAAGGATTTAATTGCACCAGCCCCCTTCCTGCCATTCACAACTTTCCTGCTACACTCTGTATCATCCGTTCCCTTATCATCCAACATATATTCTAAATATTTAAACTCAGACACTTGTTCCAGCTGCTCACCATCTAACATAACTTCACACCGAGGACTGTCCTCTCACAACCATAACCTTACTCTTATCTACGTTTACTTTCAAACCCCTACTTTTACACACCCTGCCAAATCTCTCTACCAATCCTTTCAACCTCTCTTCAGATCCACCACACAAAACCAAATTATCCGCATAATAGGTAGGGTACCCTCCACTCACCTCCATTCTCCATCATTCTAACACAATCCTCTGACACCCCCACCTCTAATTTTTTAATAACCCCATCCAAATACAAATTGAATAACCAAGGAGACATAATATATTCCTGCCTCACTCCGCTATTAATATTAAACCAATAACTTTCGACTCCATGTATTCTAACAAACGCTTCACTATCGTCATACATACTTTTGATTATTCCATTTAGAAGCCTACCACCAACACCATATGTCACTAACACCTGCTATAGAGCTTTCCTATTAATCCTATCATAGGCCTGTTGCAAATCCATAAAACCTAAATACAATTTATTTTTCTTCTCCCTCATTTTCTCTATCATTTGTTTCAATGTAAAAATTTGATCCAAACTTCGCTACCACTTCTAAACGTACCTTGTTCTTCACCAATCAGTACTTCAGTCACTCGACGCACTCTTTCGAGCAAAATACCAGCATATATCATCTTCCCTACAACACTCAATAAACTAATTCCCCTATAATTTTTACAGGCATCCTTATCCCCCTTACCCTTACCTTATATATTACTATTTTATATATATATATATATATATATATATATATATATATATATATATATATATAAATATATATATATATATATATATATAAATATATATATATATATATATATATATATATATATATATATATATATATATATATATATATATATATATATATCACCCACACCTTTCCCCAGACCGGGGGTAAGGTGCGTCACATGCATTGGAAACAGAAAAGTAGTAGAAGAATATGGAGCAAGTCGAAAAGAAAGCCCACACTCACCGCCCCCTTTATACCCTCAAGTGAGAACTCGTCGTAGTCAGAAAAATCAACCCTAGGGCTTCACGGGACTGAGACGGACCCTCACTAATTGTGGGTCACTATGGCATCTCGCCAATGTGGGGTTCATCCCTTGGCCCAGGTGGGCCACAAGTCCCACAACTATACCCCGTTACAAAACCCCGCCATTCACTTCTATTATACACCTTTCTTCTCGCCTGTGCCAAAATCATATTCCTCTCCTTCAGGCATTCCTTTGCTGACTCAATCCACTTTTTCTTCGGTCTCCCAACCGGTCGATTCAAAGCACATTTACCATAATATATCCGCTTAACCAACCGACTATCATCCATCCTTGCCACATGACCAAACCATCTTAATGTACTTTCATTTTTTCTCTCATTTACTCCTTTATTCACATCACATAACTCCCACGTTCATTCCTCATTTTATCAATTCTTCTCACACCTAACATGTCCCTAAGATTGTCCATCTGAACACATTGTAATTTAGATCTATACCTCTTATTCCAGACTATAGTTTCACTACTATACATTAACACAGGTAACAACATACCCTCATGTAAGAAACTAGCGCACTCAAGACTTAGTCCCTTTACATCCACCAAGGATTTAATTGCCCCAGCCACCTTCCTGCCATTCACAACATTCTTACTACACTCTGCATCATCCGTTCCCTTTTCATCCAACATATATCCTAAATATTTAAACTCAGACACTTGTTTCAGTTGTTCACCATCCAACATAACTTCACACCGAGGATCCTCCTCACTCACAACCATAACCTTACTTTTATTTACGTTTACTTTCAAACCCCTCCTTTTACACACCCTGCCAAATCCCTTTACCAATCCTCTCAAACTCTCTTCAGATTCGCCACAAAACCAAATCATTCGCATATATATATATATATATATATATATATACTATATATATATATATATATATATATATATATATATATATATATATATATATATATATATATATATATATATATATATATATATATATATATATATATATATAATAAAGTGCATGGACCAGCTGTTATAGATACTCTATCTTCTGCTTGCTCCTCCACTTCAAGAGTAGTTGTTGTAGTCGAAACTCTCTCTCGTAGGTGTAATAAAATCTTGTATTGGTTTGAATCGAATATTTTATTGAAAAACGCTTTCAGCTATATTTAACAACTTCGCACAACTAAATTTAAAATTTAATTACAATATTTTAACTTCTTTTCAACCTCCTGTATACATGCAATTTTCTGCCAAAACCAATTTTTTGTTCGCAGATTACAAATTTAGTCAACAAAAAACTATTTTTAATAATTAATATCATGCAACATGCTACAAAACATTATATTATATAATATTTTACATTATTTCGTTAAATAAATGGTAAAATACTTAAAGGAAAACTTTAAAAGCGAACAGAATTTCTCTCCGAAAATAATAATAAAAAAAATCATTTTTTTTACAGTTGTCACCACCACTCACGGGCAGAGCGCTATTCAGGGAGGGGGTGTTGCACGCTAAAATTTCATCCAATAGCGCAAATTACGCAGATGAGCACAGACATTCCGCAACGGTTCACAAAAAAAACTATTCTTGTGCATAACTTCCATATTTTTTCATCAATATTTTTTAAAACTCTGTTAAACAGTACAATACTAATAAGTTTATACAAAAAGAAACATGATATAAAACAAATAATATATAATCCTATACGAAAGTAAATATTATATTTAACCAATAAAAACTAAATATAAAAAGTAATAGAAACAATCTTAGCAGCATAATTTGTAAGCTCTTAGATAGAACCATTTTCTACTGTTTTCTATAATTCATTTATAAAGGGAAACTAACATATTTCAATTTTAAACGCCTTAAAGAAATATTTTTAAAATAACATTTTAAACAATTTACTACATACACTTCGCCCCCTAGAAGTGGAGCGTATTTTTACACTAAATTTTATATACTAAAATCAACAAACCCTAAATATTATTTAAATATTATTACTTTGAAACACTATTATTATTATTAAATTTAAAACGAAAATGCACTTTTTTACATAATTCACTTTTTTAACAAATTCACTAATAAAAGGACTTTTACTAACTGGATTACGTCGCAACATTAAAGGCGGTTCATGCTGGTCAGTAGATGACGTGGCCGTTTGTTTAGGCGAACCATCATCCGATTGAGGAACCATCTGCGAAGGCGAATTACCCGCCGGTAAAGGAACCATCTGGGAAGGCGAATTACCAGCCGGTAGAGGAACCATCTGTGAAGGCGAAGGGAGTACGGCAGGCTTCAAACGATTAATCAAAACATCCGTCCGTCCATCAAGAAACTGTATCTTGTAGCAGCGATTCATCCTTTGAAGAACCTTGTAAGGGCCAGTATAAGCTGCTACCAAACTCTTCCGAATGCGATCGACACGAAGAGAGAAATGGGTATAGGTTTGAAGTTCGGCAAATATGTATGATGAAGCACTGGAAGGATGAAGAGATGGTAGCTGTCGGAAATCCAACTGTTTCATGTGAGCCATAAATTTTTTTCATGAAGTCGTTGCAAGAATCTCTATTTTTAGGTGCTTGAAGAAGTTCCAAAAGACAAAGTGGCGTTTTTCCGGTTACTGCTTGAAAAAAAAGAAAATCCGGAGTCATTGAGAATGCAGCGAAGACTTAGCATGATGACTGGAAGAGATAGTAACCAGTTTTTTTCGCGCCATGATAGCACTCTTTAGTGATTGACCAAACCTTTCAATTTGGCCATTTGCAGAAGGGTGGTAAGCGCTTGTCCGGAGCCTGTGAAATCCAATCAGGTGTGACAGCTTGGTGAAGAATTCACCTTCAAATTGTGGTCCTCTATCTGAGATTATATAGAGCGGAATTCCAAAGCTTGATATCAACTGCATGAAGGCAAACGCAACGGATTTTGAACTCATATTTACTAGAGGAGTCGCTTCTGTCCACTTAGTGTTCTTGTCAATGCATGTGAGTAGATATCTGAAGACTGGAACTGAAGTATCGGTAAAGGAGGATGGAGGTAATGGTCCCACGATGTCGATATGTACAGTTTCAAAACGTTGTGATGGGATTTGCATGGAAGCAATAGGTGGTTTAGTATGACTTTGAATCTTTGAAAGTTGCCACTCTTGAGAAGAGCGAACCATAATTCTGATGTCACGATACATGTTAGGCCAGAAATAGCTAGTCTTGATAAGACACAGAGAAACCTTAACTCCAGGATGAGACATCTGATAAAAATTGTTGAAGATCTGTTCACGCCAAGGTTTTTGGAAAAATGGTAGTGGAGAAGCTGATGAAGTATCTTACCATACTTGAAGATTATCTTGTAGAGGGTAAGAACGAAGACGATGCTGAAAAGTGGTATTCTTCATCCGTTGATTGAAGACGGGCGATGGCAGGTAAATCGAAGGCATCTACTGTTACCGAGGATATCCGGGAAAAAGCATCTGCCACAATGTTATCTGCACCATTAAGATAAGTCATTGATGAGACAAATTCTGTTAAGACAGAAAGATGACGTTGCTGCCGATTACTTTTTGCTTTATTCCTACTGTTGAAAGCTCAGATGAGAGGTTTGTAATCAATGCACAAGTTAACATCCCTTCCTTCTAATTCTAACATATGCTTGAAATGAAGAACAGAATAATAGGCCACTAGAAGTTCACGATCGAAAGCTGAGTATTTTCGTTGCTGTTCTGATAGCTTTTTGCTGAAGAAATCTATAGGTACTGGCTGTCCATCAACCACCTGATGAAGGGCTGCTCTTATAGAAGTCTAGCTGCTATCTATGACAAGTTGTAGATGGGTAACATCCAGCAAATAAAAAGGAAGAGTTCTGGCGTTTTGTAATTGATTCTTGATTTCAATGAAGGATTCTTCGTATTCTGTGGTCCACGTAAGGGACTTATCTTTTGGATGGTGTTTTGATTTTTCTGATTTTATCGAATTTTGCAAAACAAGAGATGAAACGGCGATAGTATCCTATCATTCCCAAGAATCTTCTAAGAGCTGCTGAATCTCGAGGAAGAGGGTACTTGGAAATTTCGGACGTCTTTTCTGAAGGAGGAGAAAGTCCATCTGAAGATATATGATATCCCAAATAGTTGAGAGATGACTTAAAAAAAAAATCACATTTTTCTAGGGAGATTTTGAAAAAAAATTCCTGAAGAAGGTTGAAAACTGCCCTGAGATGTTCTTCATGTTGTTCTGAAATTGATGAAATAATTACCAAGTCATCTAGATAGACGAGTCCATTTTGCGTTGAAATGTAGGGCCGGCATTTTGCAAACCAAACGGAATAGAAGTGTATTCAAACAGCCCGAAAGGAGTTGTAATGGCAGTCTTTTCGATGTCCTCCGGTCTTATTGGAATTTGATGGTATGCCCTCTGAAGGTCTATTTTGCTGAAGATAGCTGATCCATGTAGACGTTGTGAGAGACTTTGAATGTGAGGAAGTGGATATCCATCCCTTTTAGTAATGTCATTCAAAGATCTGTAATCACCACAAGGCCTCCAGGTTCCTGGGGTTTTCTTTGGCACCAGATGGAGCGGAGAAGCCCAAGAAGACTTGGAAGGTCTGATGATTCCATTCTTCAAGAGAGTGTCGAATTCTGCTTTTGCTGCTTTTAGTTTATCTTCAGGAAGACGGTGAGGTCTTGCAAACACTGGAGGAGAATCACCAGTCTCTATGTAGTGAACAGGTCCTTGTGGATTAAATTTGATGTTCATGTCAATGGGTGAAGTTAACAAAGGAAACTCCTGAAGCAAAGATGAGATGTGAGAGTCCTCAATGTTAGCGTTGATTTGTAAGGAAGGAACTTCTGCGGAAGAGACTTGAAGAGGTGATATAAGAGACGTATTTGTGTCTTGCAGAGTTTTCTTCCCACAATCGATGATTAAATTATAATGGTGAACAAAATCTATACCCAATATTGGCATTGCGATATCAGCTACTATGAAAGTCCAATTAAATTCTCGACGAAGCTTCTTAATCGTTATATATGTCGCTATTTCACCATGACACTTGATAGGCGAGCCATTGGCCGCGGAACAATTGACATTAGTTGCAAATAGGGACATGTTGGTTACCATTGAAGAAGCCGGTGTCCAATAAGAAGAGAGTATCTGCGCCGAATATTGTGATGTTGATAGTTAGTTGCGAACTGATTATAGCGCAGCAATCAGTTCGCTCTTCTAGTTTTCCGTTGGGGCAGGAGAAGAAGCTCTAGAAGAGGGACGAGACGAGGGCTGCACCTGAACGTTAGATTTATCCGGCCACTTGCACCATGGCCTGCATGTCCTTGCCTGTTGGGCGAAGTAAATGTGAGCTCTGCAGACGTGGGGTCTTTGGTTCTGGCTATATGGACGAAGTCCTGGAGGTATTCCTGTAGCTGATGGTGCTGTTGTTGTTGCTGCTGCTGAAGTAGTTGCTTGTGTAGTCGTTGCTGTGGACACTGCCATAACAGGAGCGGACGATACCAAAACAACTAGATCATTAGCTAGCTCTCCAATTTGCTCAAGGCTAAGTGCTGTTTGCGCAGCTACAGTTGGT
The DNA here is from genome assembly GCA_015478945.1 of Trachelipus rathkii. NCBI lineage: Eukaryota > Metazoa > Arthropoda > Malacostraca > Isopoda > Trachelipodidae > Trachelipus > Trachelipus rathkii. The sequence continues at coordinate 43,664 of JABUQX010069208.1, forward strand.
CGAATGTTGGTTGGAAGAGTCTTCAAAAACTGCATTCCAATTTGGTACCATAACAAAGCATTTCTCGCAGATGAATGGAAGGCTTTCCACTGTAAGCTTGTTTAGACATAAATTCGTTGAATAATTCAGTCTTGCTCTTCTCGTAGATGGTAATGACTGCTGTCTTCAGCGGAGTGTACGCTTGAGCATCGAGTTCTGCAGAGGAGATACGATCCACGACATCTGTTGGGAGCTGAGAGAGAGCGTGGAAGTACTTCGTCTTCTCCGAAGTAATTTTTCCAAGGTGAAACTGTGCCTCTAAGACTCTGAACCAGGTTAGAACGGAAGTCTCAGAAAACACGGGAGGTTTCACCCTTATTCCGGCGATGGTCTCAACCTCTTCTGCTGGGAGCTGCGGTTGTTCGCCGTCAGAAGGCATTTTTCTCAACCTCAGTAGGGGGTATTTTTCTTCTTGTGTCCGTCTGGTCGTCTGCTTGTGCTACAGTAGGAGAGAGACTGCTGCTTGTGGTGCCGTAGGAGGGAGACTTCTGCTTGCGTCATCGTAGGAGCGGGACTTCTGCTTGCGTCATCGTAGGAGCGGGACTTCTGCTTGCGTCACAGCAGTAAAAGGACTTCTGCTGCCTGAAGAGGAACTTCTGCTTGAAGACAGGTGGTGTTCAACCTCAAGAGTCACCAATATAAAGCGAGAGGAGGTGTTGGTCTTATAGTTATCTCTTCTTTTTCTGCTTGCTCCTCCACTTCATGGGTAGTTGTTGTAGTTGAAGCTCTCTCGTAGGTATAATAAAACTGTTGTATTGGTTTGAATCGAATAATTTATTGAAAAACGCTTTTAACTATATTTAACAACTTCGCACACCTAAATTTAAAATTTAATTGCAATATTTCAACTTCTTTTCAACCTCCTGTATACATGCAATTTTATGCAAAAACCAATTTTCTGCTCGCAGATTACAAATTTTGTCAACAAAAAACTATTTTTAATAATTAACATCTTGCAGCTACAAAACATTATATTATATAATATTTTATATTAAATAAATGGTAAAATATTTAAAGAAAAAACTTTAAAGGCAAACGGAATTTTCCTCAGAAAATAAAAATAAAAAATAAAAATTGAATACGTAACGGCTCACAAAAAAAAAAAAAAACTATTCTTGTGCATAACTTCCATATATTTTTTTATAAGCATTTTATAAACTCTGTTAAACAGAACAAGAAACATTATATAAACTAAATAATATATAATCCTATACGTAAGTAAATATTATATTTAACATCAATAAAAACTTAATATAAAAAGTAATAGATAAAATTCTTTATTTTTAATTTATAATTTA
>JABUQX010069208.1:47500-64026 GCA_015478945.1 Trachelipus rathkii
TATATATATACCGTATATATATATATATATATATATATATATATATATATATATATATATATACATATATATAACTTATATATATATATATATATATATATATATATATATATATATATATATATATATATACTATATATATATATATATATATATATATATATATATATATATATATATATATATATATAAAGAACATATTTGGAAAACTAATTGCATTACAAGTGAAGATTGATTCATAAGTTTTGAATGAAGAATCTATGGGGCAAAAAGAAACTCAAATTTTTTTCTTAATCGCGCAATAACCCGTGTTGTTACGATCGACCAAGATACTTTAACCTTATCTTCATACCTGCTTTGCAAGCAGAACAAAGAATTATTGTGCTCTGCAAAACAAAGACACTTATTTTTGTCTTCAACTTTTTTTCCATGTAGTTCCAAAATCTTGAAATCGCTGGCGGATATATCTCTCAGAAACACCTTTAACTTTGATTTATTTTCTATGAGACTCATGTCGGCCAACTCAAAAGACATTCGCCCTGTATATTTGACCCTGTTCAGAGGTTTCTGGGCTATTATGTCTCTCCGAGACTGCTAAAAAAGAATTTTATGACAAAATAAGATTCAATTCTTATGACATTTAATAACGAACATTCTAAAGAAACTAAACTAGACATATATATATATAAATATATATAAATATACTATATATATATATATATATATATATATATATATATATATATATATATATATATATATATATATATATATATATATATATATATATATATATATATATTAGAGGTACACTGGAATTCCGGTCCGGCCGGAATTTGGAATTATTTTCCAGTTTCGGTTCCGGCCGGAACCGTACGAAAATATGTTGGAAGGGATTTATTTAACATAACCCATAGCCCATCTTTTAACAAAATATAAAAGTAGCCTTACAGTATTATTTAAATAAAGTTTACTCAAATACCTCAAAATATAGGATAATAATATATATATTGAAATGGAGTACACAGTCCATTTTTTTCAAACTCGCTGGTAAGCTAGTGAGCAGTTAAAGAAATAAATGACTCCTTTGAATATTTAGCTGTCCAAATATCTGTAGTAAATGATATCCGATCGGCCTTAGATATCTTCTCGAATACTGCTGTTCTTAATTTACTGTATGAAGTTGGTAAAATCTTCTCTACAAAATAATTTCTACTAGGAATAAGATAATTTGGTTGAAGATGGGCAATAAGTTCTATGAATCCCTGCTCTTCAGTGATTGTGAATGGCTGGTTGCTCATTGCAATAAAATTCATTATTTTCTGATGAATTGCCTGTAATTTGGGGTCATTGATATGCCAAATTTTTGGGAGGAGAAATTTTCCTCAAGACTCACTTGTTTCACGGCTTGGATCTTTTGCTATTTTGGGGTGTCCTCTGTTCTAGAAAATACAGGACTCTCTCTTCTACTATCCAAATTTTTGACTTCCAGATATTTTCTTCAGTAATGATTTTCCATATGTTTATGAAGTGGCATTGTATTAAATGTTTTTGGTGTACTACCTCGTTTTATTTTTCTGTGGCATATTTTACTCTATAGATTTTGTAACATCATTAATAATAAAAAATCTTTTACGAATGATGGCATTTTAAAACAATTTTGTGAGTTATTATTATGACATCTGCAATCAATTAATGAATAAAATCTTTATCAAAATCTGTTAATATATATATATATATATATATATATATATATATATATATATATATATATATATATATATATATATATATATATATATATATATATATATATATATATATATATATATATACGGTATATATACATATATATATATATATATATATATATATATATATATATATATATATATATATATATATATATATATATATATATATATATTTTATTATTATCTTTTTTCCTTGATATATATATATATATATATATATATATATATATATATATATATATATATATGTATTTTTATATATATATACTCTATATATATATATATATATATATATATATATATATATATATATATATATACCAGCATATAAACATATATATATATATAAATATATATATATATATATATTTATATATATATATATATATATATATATATATATATATATATATATATATATATATATATATATATATAGAATATATTCTCTATATATATACTTTTTATTTTATTACTTATCATAAAAATACACATAGAAAAATAAAATCATTCATATATATATATATATATATATATATATATATATATATATATATATATATATATATATATATATATATATATATATATATATATATATATATATATATATATATATATATATATATATATATATATAAGATTTTATTATTGAAAGTTATATACAATTTTTACATTTCTTTATATTTAAAGAGGAAAGTTCATTGAAATTCCGGTTCTGATCGGAATTTTTTGAGGATTCTGGCTAATTCCGAGTTCCGCCCGGAACTGAAATTTCAGTTCCGGTACCTCTAATATATATATATATATATATATATATATATATATATATATATATATATATATATATATATATATATATATATATATATATATATTTATATATATATATATATATATATATATATATATATATATATATATATATATATATATATAGTCCTAATATTACATAAAATCAAATGGTAAAAAGAATATTCAGTTCTTGAAGATAAGAGAAAATAGAATTACTGTTAAAGTGGGAGGATTCAGATAATGATGGGATAACCTTTTAGAAAGTGTTATGGACAATAAAGTAGGAAAATGGCTAAGGCGAATGGGTCCAGTCGGGACAATGAAGATATGAATAGATTGCGGGGTATGGCATGGCAGAATTTGCAGATGGGAGGTGGGTGTCATGTGGCTGTAGGTGATATTCGTGTGGCCTAGGGTTGGTCGAGCGCAAATTTTTGCGCACCCTTTCGCACCAGGAGGTCATTTTCTTTGCAAATCCTCTTTTTCAATGCGCACCACCCCCCACCAAGAGAACCACAGCGCACCGCACCCCGCGTATATATATATATATATATATATATATATATATATATCTATATATATATATATATATATATATATATATATATACTATATATATATATATATATATATATATATATATATAAATATATATATATATATATATATATATATATATATATATATATATATATATATATATATATATAAGAGAGATAATTCTCCCAGTGATTATATGACTTACCTATTTAGGCATATGGAGTGTTAGAGGTACATCCCATGGCATTAGTGCTATTGGTTCTTTACTTTTTACTCTGTCATGACTTCTTACATTTAGATAAGCACTCCCTTACCACACACTATAAAATACAATTACAGACAACATTCGTTTAAGTATAATAAAAATTGTAAAAAATGGCATCAATTAGTCTCGGAGAAGCCTATAGGTGGCTTCAAAAGCAACACCACCCCTCTCTCATAACCATTAAAGGCCACTGACGGCCTAAGGTGATGGAGTTGGTCCCATCACAAAATTGCCATCCTTTTTTGATGCATGGTCTCATTTCTTCATAAATTTCTGCAACCTTCTCGGTTTTAAATCTAATTTCCACTTTGTTGAACATAACCTCTCCTCCTCTAAACCTGTTGAACATCACCTCTCCTCCTTTTTGAGCGTTCTGACTTCAAACTTTACTCTGTTGACTCCTAGTATCTGTTTCCTCAATTTTCAACTAACAGCCGTTGTTGTGACAATGCGTGCAATAATATTGTTTGTTCCGTGTCTTTAGTTAGGGTTTGATATTTTACCCTAATGGCAGCTACCTGTCAATCTACCGCCAATTTTATCTGTTCTGTATATCTGTCTCCTAATTCAACTGACTATGCTAAATTCTTCGACTATTTAGGCTCCAAATTAGAACACATTCTCTTTCTTCCTCACTTTTATCTGACATCATCATTCTTGGTGATTTCAACGTTCACCACGGCCAATTGCTTTCCTTTAATTTTCAAGATACAATTGGCGAACTTGCTATCACTTTTCTATCCAGAATGATCTCGAGCAGTTAGTGCAGCTCCCTACTAGTACCTCTGATCGTCTTTGAAATGAACCCAATATTCCAGACTCTTTCCTAACCTCAAATCGTTCTCCTTATCCTGTTAAATTCTTTCCTCCTCTGGGTTCCTCCGATCACTCTCTATCTCTGTTTTCTGTTCTATCTCTTCAAGTCTTCCGCAGGAAAGAACCCCGTCTACAGCGAGAAAACGTTTTGCACTTCGGTGCTGCAAAAAAGGTTGGAGTTGCGGTCATACTTCTTTGTTTTCCCATGAAATGACTACAGTTTCCATGGAAAAGGTCCCTCGGAGTGCAAAGCGCGAGCTAATTCTCTCTGGCATGGAGGCGTGCACCCCATGATCCTTACCTTCAACTAAACCTAGGTAATTTTGGTTTAACTCTGCTTGTTCTCGTGCTATTAGCCACAGGGACCCTACTTTTAGGAATTACTTCAAATTCCAGAAACCCTTGCAACTTATATTTCATCCCAAAATCGTGCAAAATCTATTCTCCGTGACACTAAAAATTCTTTTCTCATTAGAAAATATTCGTCATAGATATCACGCCAGAAATTTTCCACCGGCACTTCTCCAAATTTAGCTTTTAACTTACTGACTGAGGTAATTTTAATTAAATTTTCATAATGCACAGTCAAAAATTTTTCCATTTCATGATAAATTTGAAATCTTTGGCAAAAAAATAATAGGGATGAGAGAGGTCCACCTTTCTCGGCGCAGGTTGAATGAGAGCCCGCTTCCAACAAAAAGGAAAGGTTGAAGTTGATAGGCATATTATATATATATATATATATATATATATATATATATATATATATATATATATATATATATATTTATATTTATATATATATATATATATATATATATATATATATATATATATATATATATATATATATATATATACTAAATATATATATATATATATATATAAAAAAATATATATATATAAATATATATATATATATATATATATATATATATATATATATATATATATATATATTAATTTACAATGGCAGGGTGCAAGGTCAGAAACTTAAGTTTCAAGAACCATAGATTGGATACCGTTCGACAGCACGTTTTCTTAGAATTACGCTAGTTCAGGGAGAGCAGAAATGAAACCTTAAGAATGCGTTGGAAGGAGGTGGAGGAGGAGGAATAGCTCCGGAATTATCTAAAGTGGAATTAGAATTGGAGGCCAAATTATGAAAGAACTATTAAGCTTTAGCAGAAGATAAAACAGCAGTTATGTATTAATCAGAAGAAACTAGAGGCAGAGAGGATGAGAGAGAGAGAGAGAGAGAGAGAGAGAGAGAGAGAGAGAGAGAGAGAGAGAGAGAGAGAAGAGAGAGAGAGAGAGAGAGAGAGAGAGAGAGAGAGAGAGAGAGAGAGAGAGAGAGAGAGAGAGAAAAGAGAAAGAGAAAAGAGAAAGAGAAAGAGAAAGAGAAAGAGAGAGAGAGAGAGAGAGAGAGAGAGAGAGAGAGAGAGAGAGAGAGAGAGAGAGAGAGAGAGAGAGAGAGAGAGAGAGAGAGAGTGTTTTTGAGAGAGAGAAAAAGAAACATAGAATAAAAAAAAAAGAGAAAGAGAGAGAGAGAGAGAGAGAAAGATTTTTGAGAGAGAGAGAGAGAGAGAGAGAGAGAGAGAGAGAGAGAGAGAGAGAGAGAGAGAGAGAGAGAGAGAGAGAGAGAGAGAGAGAGGAGTCATCTCATCAGGCTCCATTTGGGAACTATGATCCATTTCATCACTAAAGCATATAATCCCCTTTTAGGGAGTGCCGAGGTAACAGGAAATTCGGAAGGGAATTATGGGAGGGATTCAGAGCTGGTAAAATTCTGCAAGCTCTCAGAGATTTGGTTGGTGGGTTTTTCAATAGTTGTGATGGTTTGGGTACAATCTATTGAAGTCGTTGCTTTTGTCTCAGGAATAGACTTATGACGAGGTCTCTTCTGAGTTGCATTTTTTACATCTGGGGTCAGTGTGTTTGCTTTAAATTCAGGATGTTTTGTATTTAACGACTAATCTTTATCTTAGTGATTAATCTTTGCTTTGTGTGTTTAGGAACAACTCTAAAGGCGATTGGGTATTAATTTAAACGGAAGACAGATTAGGGGGACATAGATGCAGGCCTCTTACGTGAGTTTGGCGAACTCATCAGGAGGGTATAGGACAGAGTGTCTTGGCAGGAAATGCTCTCCAAGCTTTGTATTAGATGAACCAACTTAGTTTCATTGTTAGTTGATTGAAAACTAGTACTCTGAGTAGGGTTGTTGAACGGGAGATTGGATCAAGGGCAGCTTTTGGATTATTTGAGAAGTCGATAGTATAAGAAATGCAGGCGGGCAGGTTGTAGAAATTGCTTGAGTTTCGTTAGAATTTTCGGGAAGATTTCTACTGGAATGGAACTGTGTCGGTGGATTAACAGGCGGAGGAAGGGGAGCTGCTGCAATTGTAGCATAAGATTGCCTTTGTCTTGTGGGATATTTGTCTTTGAGGTGGTGAAAGGCTCAATTTCTGCTCAATTTTTGAATGGTACATAACTCCAAAAATTTCTGTTCTAACAGATAAAACGGGCATTTTAAAGAAGAGGCACTGTGGGGCCTCCACAGTTTTGCCATGTGATATGTTTTCACAGGGAATGTGAAATTCTTCTCCGCAGACTGGGCATATGTCATGCAGTCCCCTACAATATTTTCGGGAAAGACCAAACAGATGGCATTTAAAGCAACGTCTGTGTCGGGGAAAAAGCGTAGGAACACTGTAGCCTGTAAACCATATTTTCATCTTTGAAGGTGGATAAGGGGAACTAAGGTCAACAGTTAACGAGGATTTGGGGTATCAGGCGAGTCCCGACGAGGGAGAAATCTATATGCGTTTGTAACGGGAAATCTTTTCTGCTGGAGATTTCTTAAAATGACAGCAATATCTTCATTTTTCTGTTCTGAAGAATAAATAGTGCCTTTTGATGTGTTTCTTATTTCATCAGGAGTTGAAATAAGAGGGATGTTTCCGAGAGACGTTAAGGATGACAAGATTTAACTTTGATTCTGGGTAGTAGTTTGAACGAGAAAGGGACCCATTTCTCATTAATGTGACTGGGGATCTTCAACTCCTAAAGCTTTTTCAAGTGCATCGCTAAGAATAATGGTTCTTTGCTCAGTAAGAGCTTTGGAAGTTAGTGGATCACTGGACAAGCAATATATCGGAAATGATGTGTCAGCTGACATTCCCGGAGGGGGGAGCAGCATTTGGAGTAAACAAATGAGAACGACTATGACGGGGGCACCTTTCGGGATTGCCCCAACCGTTTGGGCACCTGGGGTGTTAAGAGCGTACCAGGCGACGATTCGCTGAGTTGCAGAGGACTTTAAGGTGTAGTAGAAGGAATAAAAGCGGAAACACCTGCTGGTCTACAATAACAATAAAGCAAATGAAACATAAGAGTAAATAACAGGATGGGCTGGAAGGGTGTATATTTCATAAGGAAGGGTAGTCCTCAATACAACAGGTCACTGGCTGGAGACCCACACAACCTCCAGGACCCCACCACGTAGGGTAGGCTGTGGATGTGGTCTCGGAAGAGCCTCCCGGAACTCCACGTCGGTTTAACCCCCTTGTACCGCACGGAACCTATATAACTTCACCTCAGAGCCCGAGATTACACACCAAAGTGCAGGACAGCCTCCTCACCGTTTAGCTCAAGGTTCGGGTCCCCTACGATTGGCGGCACGGTCAAAGGCAAGAGACAGAACAGTTTTTTTAGCCCGTACCCTCATCCACGGGGAAGAAGTATGAGGTGGAATGAAGATCTATGTGGGAAGAGGAACCGGCTAGACCAAGGGGATGTGACGGGAAAAATGGGAAGACCTCTTTGAAAGAGGGAAATTATGTAAGTAGTGATGGCAGCGTTTGGTATCTACCACCCTTTTCGATATGAAGGACTAGAGCTATAGGTCTGAAACTTGGAATATAATCTATATATGTGTTAAGCTCGAAACAGGGTAAATTTCAAGTCGGTGGGATGTATATAGAGGGGGTTGCCCCCGAGGGTCGATACGGATATTGCGCTTACGCCTTTGTTGCGGGATCTGAGAGAGCAAGATTAGGCCTAAATAGCGTTAGGTTCGAGCGTGATGACGTAATCTCGTCGCAGACGAGATTACGTCAGTGCATAGTACTGCACACATACACATTATTATTATTACGTCGAAGATTCGTTTCTCGAAGAGAAACGAATCTGAGTTGAAAACGTTTCCTGTAAGGAAACGTTTTTTACACATTCCGACTCCGACTCCGGCTCCGACTCCGACTCTGGCTCAGCTTCTGAAGTTTTTTATTTTTATTATTATTATTATTATTATTATTATTATTATTATTATTATTATTATTATTATTATTATTATTATTATTATTATTATTAGTAGTAGTAGTAGTAGTAGTAGTAGTAGTAGTAGTAGTAGTGGTAGTAGTAGTAGTGGTAGTAGTAGTTAGAGTTATCGTATCGTGATAAAATTTGGAGTGGTGTTAGATGGGGAGGTACCCTAGTCATGGACGATGTTACGTCCCCATGGGTCCCCCGAAGGGGGACCCCACTTGGTTAAATCGAAGTGTTCGTAGAAGGCTGAAATTTGATGAGAGGATTCAGAGTGTAATTTCTAGAAAGACTTGGTATTGGATTCTGAGGAGTTGGCTCCGGCACCGGTGCTGGAGTCACTGCGGTGCCGAGTTAATAAACATTCGTATAACAACAATGTTGGTGTCTTTATATAGGTTATCGAGTCTGTAGATTTCGAAAATAATGGTTTCAGAACCATCAAGAAAAAAATAAATAAAAAATAAATAATAAAATTTTATTCTTTTTGTTTATAACTTACAAATTTACGTTTTTACATACTACGTAAGTCAAACCACCATCCACCCACTATTCTGCCACCCTCCTGTCCAGTTGTGATCTATTGATCTATCGATCTATTGATTCAGGTCATATTTTTTACTAAAATTTACGTTTTTACATACCCTAAATCAGTAAATCAGTAAATCAACCCACCATCCAACCACCATCTGGCCACCCTCCTGTCCAGTTGTGATCTATTGATCTATTGATCTATTGATTCAGGTCATATTTTTACTAAAATTGTCATGTTTTACATACCCTAAATCAGTAAATCAGTAAATCAAACCATCATCCAGCCACCATCCGACCACCCTCCTGTCCAGTTGTGATCTATTGATCTATTGATTCAAGTCACATTTTGAGTATCATTTTGGATAAACATAACATAAAATCAAGTTCTTTATACAAAGATCAAACAATATATGCTGACGTAACAAAGTTTTCACATTAATAAAACTTACTTAGCATCATCTGAACTATGAATATAACCCACAACGACAAACCTAACACATCTTAAACAGGAATAAATGGTTAACGTTAACAAAGTTTCACACTTAACACCAGTAAAGTAACTAACATTGCATGCAAAACGTAACCTATTCTTACTTTTTCAAGCATATCTCTAACATATTATCGTTAACCTTACACTGACACAGTAACATTTAGCAAAAATTTATCACAACATTGAACATGGCGTAACATGAACTAAGAAAATAATGTACAAAGACAAACCTATCACACCTTAAACACGAATAAACTGTTAACATTAACAAAGTTCCACACTTAACAACAGTAAAGTAACTAACATAGCATACAAAACGTAACTTATTCACACTTTGTCAAGCATATCTCTAACATAACGATGTTAATTTACACTAACATGGTAATATTTAACTAAAATTTATCACAACATTGGTTAATTATCATACAGAGCAGCGAAAGTATGCTAACGTAACAAAGTTTCCACATCAATAAAGCTAACATATCTTACATGAACTAAGAAAATAATGTACAAAGACAAACCTATCATACCTTAATAAACATTAACATTAACAAAGTTCCACACTTAACACCAGTAAAGCAACTAACATGGTATGCAAAACGTAACCTAATCTTACTTTTTCAAGCATAACTCTAACATATTAACGTTAATCTTACACTAACACAGTAACATTTAACTAAAATTTCTCACAACATTGGTTAATTATACTAATCAACGAATATACTCTAACATAATAAAGTTTCCACATCAATAAAACTAACATAGCGTAACATGAACTAAGAAAATAATGCACAAAGACAAACCTAACACAACTTACACACAAATAAACTGTTAACATTAACAAAGTTCCACACTTAACACCAGTAAAGCAACTAACATGGTATGCAAAACGTAACCTAATCTTACTTTTTTCAAGCATATCTCTAACATATTAACGTTAATCTTACACTGACACTGTTAATTTTACATTAACATAGTAATATTTAACAAAAAAAACAAAAAAAAATTAGCATAACCTTACCTAACCTGCATAATACCTAAGGGGTAAAGACAAACAAAGTAAAGTTTTTACTCTATGTAAAGCTAAACTATGAACATAACGTACTTAACACACACACACAACAACCAGACGAATAAACAGCTACCATTAACAACTTAGTCAATAAAGCGAACATATGCGGGATTTTACATTAACATAGTAATATTTACCAAAAATTCATCATAACCTTACCTAACCATCATAATACCTAACGAGTAAAGACGAACAAAGTAAAGTTTTTAGGCTTATCTCTTTTTAGACTCCGCCCCCTTTCAGAAAATACCAACTCTAAACATGAAAAATGATTTTATGCTTTAACCATTTGCATAAAGTGATGCAATACTTATTATATTTGACCCTCTGGCAGGAATACAAGCAATGTAGCAGTCACCATTCGGTTTACGATTAAATATAAATGACACATCGTTGGGAATAACGAAACTCCTCGTGAAGATATCAACAACAAGCGTAGAGATGCGAGGAGATGTCATCGTACCAGTACAACGAAAAAATGTCCTACTGACGGAAATCGTATGCGTAAACAACCCTTATAGGTAATGAGATTCTTTCTTTCAGCCAATCAGAAGAAAGTAAACAAGAATACAACGTACGAATGAACCATATCAGTTCAAAAGGGTATATATTCTCGTTAGACAACAACAACAACAACAACAACAACAACAACAACAACAACAACAACATAGTACAAAAATAAGTTCTTTATATACCAACCAACGAATATATGCTAACGTAACATTGTTTTCGCGTTAATAAAGCTAAGATAGTACCAGAACTAAGAATATAATGTACATATAAAATCTAACACACGCACGCTAGAATAAACTACTAACATTAACAAAGTTCCATACTTAACAACAGTAAAGTACCTAGCACAGTGTACAAAACGTAACCTATTCACACTTTTTCAAGCATATCTCTAACATATCAATGTTAATTTTACATTAACAACTGATTTACGTAGCATTTAGAGTATCATTTCGGATAAACATAGCACAAAATGAGTTCTTTATATACTAACCATCGAATATATTGCTAACATAACAAGGTTTTCATATTAATAAAGCTAACATAGCATCATATGAACTAAGAAAATAATGTACAACGACAAACTAACACAACTTAAGCACGAATAAAGTGTTAACATTAACAAAGTTCCACACTTAACACCTGTAAAGTAACTAACATGGCATACAAAACGTAACCTATTCATACTTTTTCCAAACATATCTCTAACATATTAACGTTAATTTTACATTGACACAGTAATATTTAACAAGGATTTATCATAATCTTGTCCAATTATCATACAGACCAATGAATAACTGTAAACATAACTAAGTTTTATCCAAATATAACAAATATAACACAAATATAAAGCGGTAAGGGCGCAGCCCTTTGGGCTGTGCCCTTATGTAACCGAGATGGGTCTTCATGCATCTCTCTGGGGTGATCTCAAGTAATGCTTACAGTGCTTAAAGTGCTATCAAATCGCCTTCTGTATGATGCGCTGTTGCCAAATCTACCAGTTTTGAATTGATATTTTCTGAAAGGGGGGAGGGGTCTAAAATAGGGTAAGGATAAAAATATTTCAGGTTACCTCCTGAAAGCGTTAGGTGTTACAAGGGGCGCATCCCTCCTGGGTTTTCTCTCGGAAGGTTATGTGTTGCTTTAGATACTCTTGATTAATGAAAACTGTTTATTCGTAAGTTAGGTACGTTATGTTAAATATTACTATGACAATGTGAAAATAACACTGATTTGTTAGAGAAATGATGAGTTTTTGTAAGATATTACTGTGTTAACTGACGATGATGTGTTAGAAACGTGAGCCTAGGTTAAGTTTTTGTTGGGTAATGTTAGGTTTGCCCTAGAATTTTGCTAATGTCTATGTTTATTCATAGGTCAATTGATGTTATACTCAAAACGGGTGACACTTTGATGAAGATGGTGTTAATTCATAGTTCCAGATGTTGGTATCTTTGATAGATTGGTCACTTTGTTAAGGGATTTTGTTAGATGATACGGCTTTACCTGTTGCTGATATGCGAGAAAAGTGGGAACATATCGAGTATTGTACGATCTATTAGCTACTTTACCTTTGATAAGTAGGGAATTTTCAGGATGTTAGCTGATTATTCATACGCGAGGTGATGTTGTGATGAATTTTTTGTTAAATATTACGAAGTTGATGTAAAAAAAAATTGTTACGTTAGCATTATATTCTTTGTCAGTATGATGATTAGACAGGTTTATGCTAAATTTTTGTTAAATATTACGATGTTAATGTAAAATTAACATTGATATGTTAGAGATATGCTTAAAAAAAGTGTGAATAGGTTACGTTTTGTACGAAGTGTTAGGTACTTTACTGCTGTTAAGTGGGGAAGTTTGTTAATGTTAGTAGTTTATTCGTACGTATGGTGTGTTAGGTTTGTCGTTGTACATTATATTCTTAGTTCAGGTTATGTTATGTTAGCTTTATTAATGTAAAAACGTTGTTATGATTTTTATATAAAGAACTTATTTTTGTGTTATATTTGGATAAAACTTAGTTATGTTTACAGTTATTCGTTGGTCTGTATGATAATTGGACAAGATTATGATAAATCCTTGTTAAATATTACTGTGTCAATGTAAAATTAACGTTAATATGTTAGAGATATGTTTGGAAAAAGTATGAATAGGTTACGTTTTGTATGCCATGTTAGTTACTTTACAGGTGCTAAGTGTGGAACTTTGTTAATGTTAACACTTTATTCGTGCTTAAGTTGTGTTAGTTTGTCATTGTACATTATTTTCTTAGTTCATATGATGCTATGTTAGCTTTATTAATATGAAAACCTTGTTATGTTAGCATATATTCGATGGTTAGTATATAAAGAACTCATTTTGTGCTATGTTTATCCGAAATGATACTCTAAATGCTACGTAAATCAGTTGTTAATGTAAAATTAACATTGATATGTTAGAGATATGCTTGAAAAAGTGTGAATAGGTTACGTTTTGTACGCTGTGCTAGGTACTTTACTGCTGTTAAGTATGGAACTTTGTTAATGTTAGTTGTTTATTCTAGCGTAAGGTGTGTTAGATTTTGTTATTGTACATTATATTCTTAGTTCTGGTAATGCTATGTTAGCTTTATTAACGTGAAAACAATGTTACGTTAGCATATATTCGTTGGTTGGTATATAAAGAACTTATTTTTGTACTATGTTATTGTTGTTGTTGTTGTTGTTGTTGTGTCTAACGAGAATATATACCCTTTTGAACTGATATGGTTCATTCGTACGTTGTATTCTTGTTTACTTTCTTCTGATTGGTTGAAAGAAAGAATCTCATTACCTATAAGGGTTGTTTACGCTTACGATTTCCGTCAGTAGGACATTTTTTCGTTGTACTGGTACGATGACATCTCCTCGCATCTCTACGCTTGTTGTTGATATCTTCACGAGGAGTTTCGTTATTCCCAACGATGTGTCATTTATATTTAATCGTAAACCGAATGGTGACTGCTACATTGCTTGTATTCCTGCCAGAGGGTCAAATATAATAAGTATTGCATCACTTTATGCAAATGGTTAAAGCATAAAATCATTTTCATGTTTAGAGTTGGTATTTTCTGAAAGGGGGCGGAGTCTAAAAAGAGATAAGCCTAAAAACTTTACTTTGTTCGTCTTTACTCGTTAGGTATTATGATGGTTAGGTAAGGTTATGATGAATTTTTGGTAAATATTACTATGTTAATGTAAAATCCCGCATATGTTCGCTTTATTGACTAAGTTGTTAATGGTAGCTGTTTATTCGTCTGGTTGTTGTGTGTGTGTTAAGTACGTTATGTTCATAGTTTAGCTTTACATAGAGTAAAAACTTTACTTTGTTTGTCTTTACCCCTTAGGTATTATGCAGGTTAGGTAAGGTTATGCTAATTTTTTTTTTTTTAAATATTACTATGTTAATGTAAAATTAATAGTGTCAGTGTAAGATTAACGTTAATATGTTAGAGATATGCTTGAAAAAAGTAAGATTAGGTTACGTTTTGCATACCATGTTAGTTGCTTTACTGGTGTTAAGTGTGGAACTTTGTTAATGTTAACAGTTTATTTGTGTGTAAGTTGTGTTAGGTTTGTCTTTGTGCATTATTTTCTTAGTTCATGTTACGCTATGTTAGTTTTATTGATGTGGAAACTTTATTATGTTAGAGTATATTCGTTGATTAGTATAATTAACCAATGTTGTGAGAAATTTTAGTTAAATGTTACTGTGTTAGTGTAAGATTAACGTTAATATGTTAGAGTTATGCTTGAAAAAGTAAGATTAGGTTACGTTTTGCATACCATGTTAGTTGCTTTACTGGAGTTATGCTTGAAAAATTAATGTTAACAGTTTATTCATGTTTAGGGTGTGTTAGGTTTGTCTTTGGTACATTATTTTCTTAGTTCATGTTACGATATGTTAGCTTTATTGATGTGGAAACTTTGTTACGTTAGCATACTTTCGCTGCTCTGTATGATAATTAACCAATGTTGTGATAAATTTTAGTTAAATATTACCATGTTAGTGTAAATTAACATCGTTATGTTAGAGATATGCTTGACAAAGTGTGAATAAGTTACGTTTTTGTATGCTATGTTAGTTACTTTACTGTTGTTAAGTGTGGAACTTTGTTAATGTTAACAGTTTATTCGTGTTTAAGGTGTGATAGGTTTGTCTTTGTACATTATTTTCTTAGTTCATGTTACGCCATGTTCAATGTTGTGATAAATTTTTGCTAAATGTTACTGTGTCAGTGTAAGGTTAACGATAATATGTTAGAGATATGCTTGAAAAAGTAAGAATAGGTTACGTTTTGCATGCAATGTTAGTTACTTTACTGGTGTTAAGTGTGAAACTTTGTTAACGTTAACCATTTATTCCTGTTTAAGATGGGCTAGGTTTGTCGTTGTGGGTTATATTCATAGTTCAGATGATGCTAAGTAAGCTTTATTAATGTGAAAACTTTGTTACGTCAGCATATATTGTTTGATCTTTGTATAAAGAACTTGATTTTATGTTATGTTTATCCAAAATGATACTCAAAATGTGACTTGAATCAATAGATCAATAGTTCAAGGATGGACAGGAGGGTGGTCGGATGGTGGCTGGATGATGGTTTGATTTACTGATTTACTGATTTAGGGTATGTAAAACATGACAATTTTAGTAAAAATATGACCTGAATCAATAGATCAATAGATCAATAGATCACAACTGGACAGGAGGGTGGCCAGATGGTGGTTGGATGGTGGGTTGATTTACTGATTTAGGGTATGTAAAAACGTAAATTTTAGTAAAAAATATGACCTGAATCAATAGATCGATAGATCAATAGATCACAACTGGACAGGAGGGTGGCAGAATAGTGGGTGGATGGTCAGTTGATTTACTGATTTACTGATTTAGGGTATGTAAAAACGTAAATTTGTAAGTTATAAACAAAAAGAATAAGAAATTTTATTATTTATTTTTTTCTTGATGGTTCTGAAACCATTATTTTCGAAATCTACAGACTCGATAACCTATATAAAGACATAACTTGTTGTTGTTATACAGGCCATTTGTGCTTGGCACCGCAGTGACTCCAGCACCGGTGCCGGAGCCAACTCCTCAGAATCCAATACCAAGTCTTTCTAGAAATTACACTCTGAATCCTCTCATCAAATTTCAGCCTTCTACGAACATTTCGATTTTTTAAGGGGGGTGGGGTCAAGTACGTAACATCGTCCATGACTAGGGTACCTCCCCATCTAACACCACTCCAAATTTTATCACGATACGATAACTCTAACTACTATTACCACTACTACTACTACTACTACTACTACTACTACTAATAATAATAATAATAATAATAATAATAATAACTTACATGAGGGTATGTTGTGCCTCTGTATTTATTGTATGGTAGTA
>JABUQX010069209.1:0-12500 GCA_015478945.1 Trachelipus rathkii
AGAAAGGGATTAGAGTCATTGTATTTAGATTTAACTCACTGTTATCCTATTTCAGAAGCCGAATGCAAATACTTGTGCCCCCCTGATAAACTAATAGTGTTTGATAAAGTACAGGACATCCGAATCAATTCAAAATGGGGACTACAACGACAAACTATTTTCGGTGCAGCTTACATTTAGAGATTGCTTCTCCTCCAAGATTATTAGATCCTGGTCCTCACGCTGAAACGCAAAAATAAACTAATATTTCCACTCTGTGTAAAATGTGTTAAAGATAACATCGCGAAATGCAATCATGATGAGAATGAACGAGCCATTGAAGGTGTATACACAACGCCTGAAATTCAATTGGCAATAGAGATGGGTTACGAAATACTTAAAATATTTGAAGTTTGGTCGTTTAAAGAGAAGGAGTTTTAATTTGAAGGATATGTGAACCACTTCCTTAAAATAAAGACAGAGGCATCAGGTCTGCCAAATAATATTCACGAGGACGATCCTGATTTCGAGGAAAAACTTAAAGAGTTTATCCGTCTTTTCAAAGAAAAGGAAGGCGTCGAACTTGATATTAACAATATTAAGAAAAATCCTGGGATGCGTTTCATTGCAAAATTGTGTCTTAATTCTCTTTGGGGAAAATTTGCACAAAATACACCTACAAGAGAAGATGTAGTATGTACTAGTGATAAACAAGTATGGGAACTAATAAACCAAAACGATATTGAAGTCCCTAGCGTTATTCCAATAGGCAGTAAATATGTTGTGACAGTTGTAAAAAATGCGCTAGCTGAACGATCATCAACTGTTACAAATATTCCTATCGCATTGTTTACAACTGCATATGCACGTATAAAATTATACGAGTTACTTAACAAAGTCAAACAAAGGGCATTGTATTGCGATACAGACTCTTGCATTTTTGTCGCTGGTGAAAACGATGAAGTTCCTGAAACAGGAAACACTTTTAAGGTGAACTAACAGATGAAATAGCGGATTTACGGCCCAGGGGCCTACGGTGATTCTTTTGTGTGTACTGGCCCTAAGTCTTATGCTGTTAGGATAAGAACCGCTGATGGAAATATAAAATATATTGTAAAGGCCAAAGGCCTTACAATCAATAAAGATACAAAAGATACTATTAAGGGCAAGATCCAATTTTGGGCATTTTGGGCTGGGGCTGCCCCATTTTCACCCCACCTAAAAATGGACATAAATTACGGAATTTTCAGCCGATTTTGACTATATAAACACCAAATGTAGCTTTTTTTTTGCCTCTAAAAACGTGATTTCGGTGTTTTTTTCTGTTGACTGAGTCATTCTTCAGAATTTTCAATTTTCAAAATTCATGTTTTTTCGTGTTGCTGACATTTTTGGAGGCAACTTCAGAATTTTTTTACAAAATGACTTCCAAACTTGAAAATGGCATAAATAGGTCCATTTCTACAAAAGTACAGAGAGTACTTTTTGATTTTTTTGAGTTTTGTGCTAGCGGTCCACCAATTTCCAAACCCATTTTTTTTTTTTTTGAATTTTGAATTGAAAAATTGCCATAAAATTTTTTTTGTTCTGGCGAAGTGGATGAAATTTTCAGGGCTTATGTAGTCGGAGGAAGGTGCACATTTTTTACTTAGATTATTTCTTTGTTTATTGCATTAGTTTTTTGATTTGTTCTTGGAACAATTTTTTTTCAAAAAATTTTCAAAAAATTTTTTAAAAAATTTCTTTTGAGTATACACAAAATTATCTAAGTAAAAAAGATGCCTCTCGCCCGACTATATATGCCCGCAATTTCATTCACGTTCACTTGAACAGAAAAAAAATTATCGCAATTTTTTCATTTCAATTCAAAAAAAAAAAATGGGTTTGGAATTGGACAACGCTGAGCACGCACAAAACTCAAAAAAGCGAAAAAGTACTTCTGTACTTTTTTTAGATAATGGACTATCTATGCATATTTCAAGTTTGAAGTCATTTTGTAAAAAATTCTGGAAGTTGCGTTCGAAGAATGTCAGCAGAAACATGAATTTTCATGAATTTTGAAATTGAAAAATTCTGAAAGAATGACTACAGTCAAAAAAAAACCGGAAATCAACGTTTTAGAGGCGCAAAAAAGCCTACATTTTAGTGTTTTATATAGTCAAAATCGGCTGAAAATTCCCGAATTTTATGTCCATTTTTAGGTGGGGTGAAAATGGGGGCCAGCCCCAGCCCAAAATGCCCAAAATTGGATCTTGCCCTTAATTTTGAAAAACTGCTAAAGTTGGTGTATGATCATAGTTCTGAAAATAGTATATGGTCCACCAAGAGTCATCAGAGATGATATCAAAAAGCATGATGTTACAGTGAAAGCAATGAATGAAAATACAATTGGATAATATCGATGAAGATGTATGTGCGATGACCTGCCTCATAAAAACGCAGCTCGAATAGACGAATCACAGAATCCTAATGCTAATTTACACGGTAGTAACAGAGGAGGATTATGTTATAACATACCTACTACAACTTTTCAGCCCGGAAAATATGGAGGTGTTAGTATTGTATCAGGGACCAAGATGATGCAACATACAGCTGATAAGCGGTTTTCTATCAAAAATTCATTTCGAACTGCATCCTATGGATTTAAGGACTTTAATTCCAATTTACTATATTATAATATTACATCTATGTTTATTGTACAATGTTTAATGTTTTCTATATTCAAATATTTTTGAATACATTTTAAAAAATATATCAATATATATTCTTACCTCTATTTATTTTCAACCTTTGCGATAATATAGAAATGTTGTGTGTGTTGTGGTTGTGTGTGTGTGTGTGGTGTGTGTGTGTGTGTGTGTGTAAGTGTGTGTGTGTGTGTGTGTGAGTGTAAGTGTGTGTTTGTGTGTGTGTGTGTGTGTGTGTGTGTATGTGCGTGTCTTTGTGTGTGTGTATGTGTGTGTGTGTGTGTGCGTGTGTGCGCGGTATGTGTTTTAAAGTGTTGATCGTAAGAGCTCTTGATTATGATTGCCCCATCGAGTAACTCGTCAATTTATATATAACTCAGCACCCAAATCTATACAGTGTTGTCAAATCACCTCTGTATGATGCGCCGTTGCCAAACCTGCCAGTTTGTTTAATAAATATAATAAGTATTACATCACTTTATGCAAGTGGCTATAGCATAAAATCATTTTCAAGTTCTGTATTGATATTTTTGAAAAGGGGGTACGGAGCTTAAAATAATAATAATAATAATAATAATAATAATAATAATAATAATAATAATAAAATAATAATAAAAATAATAATAATAATAATAATAATAATTAATAATAATAATAATAATAATAATAATAATAATAATAATAATAATAATAATAATACAAATAATAATAATAATAATAATACAAATAATAATAATAATAATAATAATAATAATAATAATAATAATAATAATAATAATATAATAATAATAATATATATAATATAATAATAATAATAATAATAATAATAATAATAATAATAATAATAATAATAATAATAATAATAATAATAAAGATAATAATAAAAATTACAATAATACTGACAATGATATCGAACAGTTTGAAAAAAATCAGTTACTTAACGGCTGTAGTGATAAAGACTTGCATGCTAATTTTGTAAATTGTATTGAAATGATACCACATGAAATTACCGACAATATTCTGTACGGAACTATTAATAATACTCAAAATGTCATTATAAATAAAGAAAATGTACAGAAAAAGGTTGAATATGTCGGGCCAAGAAATTATGGTAATGTACAAATTAGAGATTCTATAGGGCCTGTAAGACCATTGCACGCTGGTTACACCTTCTTTAATATGATTTCATGTAATAATTTACCTATTGTAACCGATACAGAGACAAGTGAGGTAAATGAGACAAGTTTCTCTTCACGTCTGGCCAAAAATGGTTTTGAAAACTATAAATGCTGTAGCATTGAGCAAGTTTTCAACGAAGAACAGACTAGAGAGAAAGCTTGTGAGATTTCCGACTGTATCAGGTCTTTGATATTTTAAATAATAAAGAACTTATTTTAGATACTGGATCGGAGCTTAATATATTGCAAGCAGATGAAATTGCAAAGAGGAAGCCCCCTATAGGTCACATGCTAGCAGATAATAATACAAAAATTGCTATTTATGAAATAAAAACTATGGAATTTGATATAAATTTAGGGAGGAGATATGTTGATAAATTCTATGTTAGTGATTTAAATATAAATATTTTGGGGCTTCCATTTTTAAAGCGTTTTGAGCTGGGTATAGATTTCAAACATGACAATTTGGTAGATCCCTTAACTAATCAGACTATAAAATTAATTAGGAATAAAAATTTTAAAAATAAATTTGTGCATGAAATTTCTAGAGACACCCTGTCTCATTCTCAAACCATTCCTCTCTCCTCTATGCATGTGCCTAATAGTTCTCTATTCTTTAATGATGTGTTATTGAAATATAAAGACTTGTTCCTCAATCCTTATATGACAGAGAATAATTATGTAAAGGGGAAACAAAGTGAGAAATGGGAGCAAATTTTTGAAAAATATAAAGATAAAATCAGTAGCATGAGCATAGCATTAATAAACAAAGAAGGTCAGGTAACTACAAATGAAGAACAGTCAGTAATCCTTGAAAGGGTCCTGATAGAATTAGCTAATACCTATCCTTATAAAGCAAATATAAAAGGACCTCCTATAGCTATGAGCAGGGCTGCGGAGCCGGCAAATTTTTTTCCGGCTCCGACTCCGGCTCCGGCTCCATCATTTTAAAATTATCCGGCTCCGACTCCGGCTCCGGCTCCAGCATTTTAAAATTACCCGCCTCCGACTCCGGCTCCGGCTCCAGCATTTAAAAATTACCCGGCTCCGACTCCGGCTCCGGCTCCGGCATTTTAAAATTGTTCGGCTCCGACTCCGGCTCCGGCTCCGGCTCCGGCTCCGGCTCCGGCTCCGACCCCTAGTTATAATTCTTTCTCCATTTACAGTCATGAAATCAATTAATTATGATTACAAAATTTTTATGGTATGATGAAATTGAATATTTTTTAATGACATCTTTATTAACTTAGAATTTAAGACTTGTAGAAAAATATTTTAATAGAAAAGAAAATTTGGAATAAAAAAAAAAAAATTAATTCACTTTGTTCCTAAAATTTTAATATAATTCCTCTTTAAACGATGGAGCTGCCTGTACAGTTACGTATTAATTTTATTCATTTTTTTTTCCTAAAAGAATAAAAATCATCATTTTAGACTTCATCTTGAAAGTTTAAATAATTCCTCGTTTGTAAGCTATGGCCCGAACATATATAACATTATTTTAATTCATTACATTATTTTATATATGAATATATATATACGTATATGATATATATATATATATATATATATATAATATATAATATATATAAATATATATAATATATATATATATATATATATATATGTAGTTATATATTATATATATATTATAATATATATATATATATATATATATATATATATATAATATATATATATATATATAATATATATATATATATATATAATATATATATATATATATATATATATAATATATTCTTTGAACAGCCCGACCATATGTAATAAAAATTTATTCAAAACAATTGTTCTTAAAAAATATAACCATGAATAAAATCCCCCTTTAGCGATGTCCTTAGATCGATTTTATTATTTTTAAAGCAGAAAATAAGCTCTCAACATTCACTTTTGAATAGGAGGCAAAGCTGTAATTGTTGCAAGCGGCATCTTGCAAAATTTAGGATAGCAATTGATTGGCCTCTTTAACTGATTACTTTGATTTCCGGTCGATTTTCAATATTCCATCTAATGAACTTATGGAATTCTACCTTTTATTTTTCTGGAAGATAATTTAGGTTGAATGTCTTTTACTAGTAGATTGGTCTTTTTAGTTTTTTCACTCGTTTCTCATGCTTCAATTTTTTCCTTGAATCAATTATCTGGCTACATTTGACTTCTTTCATCTTCATCTGACAAAATTCTACAAGCGAGGATTTCTGAAACTGCTGAACTATCTGACTCGGGCCCAGATTTCTGTTCGATAGCGTTATTCATTTTAAGTCCTAGTTCGAAAAGAACACTCCTAGCTTTAAATATCAGATCTTCAGTTCTGGAAAGATTCTAAACAAAGATTGTCGACAAAAATATTTTATTTTCAGTTAACATTCTTTCCCTTCTTTCATGGAATTTATTTGTGATTTGCTAAAATCCGTTCTCTATAAAAATTTTCCTGCAGTCAAGTCTTCTGATTGAAATTTTTTTGTTGTAAAGTATGGGTGTTTTAAAAATTCTTCGAGTGTTTCGATTTGTTCCCAACTGACAGTCGGAGAGAGAAAGTTCAGAAGTACCGGCAGCCATCATACTACTACTATAATCTTTTAGTTGCGGAAAGCCTTTAGAGCATAAGACATGTACTTCCCATTCTTGTCTGTCTCTTGCCCTAAGATTGCCACTTTTGCAACTTGATTCTTTAGAACTTCCATTATTTTGGGGTACGTGCTGCTTATGCTATTTGTCTCGCCCTGCTTAAAAGATTTGCTCTATGATTTTGGAGACCATCACGCACTGCTAACTGCAAAGTATGAACCTCATATCATCTCAGTGTGCAATGTTAACGTTTTGGAACATAGTCTGTTATCATTAAGTTTTTAATCAAGTTCATTCTGAAAACAACATTACTTCTTCGTTTTGACATTCAATAAAATCAGTATCAATTTACCAGCTTCCCATTCCTCACCCTCATTATCCTTATTTATTTTCAGTCGTACTGATCATGTTTGATGCGTTATCCGTAACTAAGCTAATTACTTGTCTCTTGTTATTTCGAATTCTTTTAAGATGTCAGTAACAAATTCTAGAATATATTCGCTGAAATGTTGAGTATTTTTTTCTTTTACTGCTAACGTTTTAGAAATAAATATTGTTTTTATCTTCGTCAACATATATAAAATTATTGACAAAATAATTTAGCTTGCCCATGTGTAAGTATCCATTTTAAAATGCACAAAGCGTCCCTTTATGCAATTTTAAGCTTATTATTTTTTTGTTTATTTTTTCTTCTAGAATTTTTTTACAAATATTTTTCCAGTCTAAAGGGACTTCCAGTTCCTAAGCCAAGTCTCCACACAGTGCTTTAAATCCTGGTCATGCAAGGAAAACTAATGGTTCACTATCTTTAACAACCATTAAAACCAATTGTATTTTGAATTTGTCACTCAACATAGAACCAGAACAAGTTTATGGCAAACGAAAAAGTTCCACATTTAAGTCCTGAGTTTTTTGAAATTAAAGGTTTATCCTGATTACCTTTAGCCTCACCTTTCTTTTTAACAATGCAGCAATGTCTGGATGATATCGTTTTAAATGTCGCATTAATTTAAAGGATCCAATAATTATTTGACCCCAATGAGTAACTGTAGTTAGGTAGACTCTTTGTGCATGATCGAACTGACTGTTTTTCATCAACTGTGTTAACTTTTTCATATTGACAAATGAAAGTGTTTTTTTTATCATCAGAGTGAGTAATATATTCAAATACATGAGGTGTTTTCGAATTTGTTTAGTTGACACATTATTTTTTCTACGATATTAAACTTAAATTAATTATAAGTTATCTATAGAAGTCGAACCTTTTTTATTATTGAATAATACTTATATACATAATCAAATTGCTGGAAAAAAGAAGAAATATATATAGATTTCCTCCTGTATAGTATTATACATATACTTTGACACCAAATATATATATATATATATATATTATATATATATATATATATATATATAATATATATATATATATAATATATATAATATATATATATATATATATATATATATATATATATATATATATTAATATATATATATATTATATATATAATTATATATATATATATACATATATATATATTATATATATATATATATATATATATATATATATATATATATATATATATATATATATATATATATATATATATATATATATATGTATAATGAAAAATATGCGAATATAATAATTGCAAGGGTTCTCATCAATTAATTAAATGTATATATATATATAATGTATATAAATATATATATATATATATATATATATATATATATATATATATATATATATATATATATTATATATTATATATAATATATATATATATATATATATATATATATATATATATATGTATATATATATATATATATATATATATATATAATATATAATATATATATATATATATATATATATATATATACTATATATATATATATATATATATATATATATATATATATATATATATATATATAAAACCTGTATTAATAAAATTAATAATTACTTAATTTTGTGCTTGCCGAAGCCGGAGCAGCGCCATTTTTGCGGCTCTGACTTTTACTCCGGCTCCAGGCCCCCCTAAAATTTCGCTCTCCGACTCCGGCTCCGCTCCAGATCCCCAAAATTTCGCCTCCGCTCCGGCTCCGGCTCCAGTCCCTCAAAAAGTTTCGCCTCCGGCTCCGGCTTTCCGGCTGCGCACCCAAAACCGCGGCTCCGCGGCTCCGCGCTCCCGGCTCCGGCTCCGGCTCCGCAGCCCTGGCTATGAGACCCCGAAGAATCCCTCATATGTTATATTCTCAAACTAGAGCTGAATTTAATAATTTGATTGCAACAGGGGTTATTTAAAAAAGAACTAAACTCCCCCTGGGCAATTTCTGTGTCTGTTTTTGAAAAGAGTAACAATCGAGTAAGGTTAATTTCGGACTTCCGAGAATTAAATAAGAGGGCTGAACAAGATCCATTAGGCCTACCCACATTGCAAGATGCCATATTTACTTTGCAAGATTGCAAATATTTCACAAATTTGGACTTAACCCAGGCCTACTATGCCATCCCGCTTTATAAAGAGAGCGTAAAATACTTTACAATTACCAGTAATTTAGGAAATTACAGTTACACTTGTCTCCCTATGGGATTTTTAAGCTCTCCATTTATTTTTCCGAGATTTATGAACATTTTTCTCCAGGATATTAATAACACGCAAGTCTATATGGACGATATTCTTATACATACTACTAAGACGAAGAACGAACCAAAGTTGTCCTTGAAAAAGTGCTTAAGTGACTTCAATATTTACATATCAGCCTGAATCCGGCAAAATGCAAGATAGGTGAAAAGGAGATAAATTATTTGGGATACACGATAAACGCCGAAGGTGTACAACCAAATTATAAGGTCAAAGAGATTCTAGAGATTAAAATGTCTAAAACAATTAGAGAATTAAGAGCCTTTCTTGGAGACTTGGATTTTATCGCAGCACATTAGTATGCCTGGCAGATATCATCGCGCTGCTTGACATATACTTACGAGGAAAACCGTATTCTAGAAGAGGAATCCAGAGGACTGACACGGCGGAAAAAGCTTTTGAAAATGCTAAAAAGACTATTCAACACACTTCAAAGTTGACCTACCCAAGTATGTCAGGACCAACAAAAATCATAATTCATGCAACTGAAGTAGCCATTGCAAGCGCAATATTGACAGACGAAGCTGAAAATCTTCCTATCGCTTTCTATAGTAGTAAGTTATCTTCCTATGAACGTAACTATGATTATGCAAACAAATTGCTTGTGTGCTTGACCAAAGTATTGAAAAAGCACGGGTTATCTGGTGGCTGGACGTAAACATCACAGTAACACATCAGTCAAAGAGCTAATACATAAATACAATTGAAGTAAATGATTTTCATAAATCCAAAACGTTAGAGAAATATCGCAGCTGATCTGCCTCAGTTCCTTTAACGTGGCATTTTAAAAATAATTAATAAATTAAGGTAAACCCCCTTTCGGAATATCTACTGTGCAACCAGATAATTGTCAACAAAGACAATTGCAATATTAATGAAAAAGATGAGGAGGCGGAGCTTCAAAATCTCTCAGCCAATAGCAGCGCGCCAGATTTACAAAAAGAGAACGGGATTGGTTCCTCATGAGAGCCTTAGCCAATCAGAGCGAGGACAAGAGATCTCTGAAATTGAGAATCTGACCAAGATGTTAAAGACCTGTGGCACGTGCCAATCTCCCCCTGAATTAAGAGGGCAGGTCACAAAGAGAATGCAAAAATGAAACAGACGCGCCCAACCCCATAAACTGACAAAAAGAAGAGAGATCAAGCCTTTTTAAAAGAATCTGTCCACATTCCTCAAATACTCGCATTCCCAAGCGTGAAGAAAATTGTAGATTTAGATAAAACAGAATGCTTCACATTCCTATCAGCGAAAGGATTTAAATGCTGATAAACAAAAATTCCAAATTAAAGAGCGCTTAACAATAGAAACAGAGTTGTTAGAAAAGTGGAATAAACAACTCAACGGTCATAGGGCTGAGTATAAAATAGATGAAAATTTGATTGAGTTAAAGACTGTTAATTTAGTTACCAGCTGCGGTAAAACTCATAAAGAAATTACAAAGAAATTTCACAAGAAAATCCATTATAAAGATATTAGTGATAAACAAGAAAATGATAGATATATAAAAACCATACTACTAGATAAAAATAAAAGTTCACTTACTATTGTGAAACAGAAATTCTGGTATGATAAGAACGAAATAGAATTGTATGTCGATATACCTTTAAATCATGCCAGAATAATATTACCTGAAGAGTGTATTGATGAGGTAATAAAGATGACGCACCTGCGCGGTCATCTTGGAATTAACCGCTGTTTAACCAAAGTAATGGCGGAATTAGTTTTTCAGAGCATGCACAAAAGGGGTAAAAATATTGTGAGAACTTGCCCCCAGTGCCAAATCAGTAAAGTGGGGAGAAAAATAAACCCAATCTATGGAAAATATCGTGAAGTCAGTTACAAGTTCCAGACAATGAATGCAGATATAGTGAAAATGACTCTCTGTAATGATTATAAGTACCTATTGACGCTCATTGATAGGTATTCCCATTACGTATGGGCATTTCCTCTGAAAGATATAACTAAAGAAACAATAGTAAAAATATTAGTCAACGAGATCTTTCCGCACACGGGAGTACCGGATCATTTGGTCACAGATCAGGGAGCGAATTTTACATCTCATATATTCGAGAGTGTGTGTGTCGGCTACTGGGCACCTGTCATACCACCAAGCTGCTCACCTTTCTCGAATGGGAAAGTAGAGGCCTTTCACAATACCCTGTTGAGTTGTCTGAGGTCTATGTTGGAGGAGCCTGAGATGAAAAATCAGCAGTGGCTAGATGTCTCACCCTTCGCAATCTTCGCGGTTCGACAGGCCCCTATCTCAGAAAGTGGTATAAGCCCAAGTCAGATCTTATTCGGACAGAATGTAAATATACCTGGTGGTCTATTAAATACAGAAGTGCCAGATCGGCCCATGTCATATGATAATTACATTGAAAAACTCGCAGGGTTGATAGCTAAACCACTGCAGAAAGAACAAACCTACGAAATAGAAATATCTTTCTCCCTAAGAATTTGAAAGATGCAAAATATTTATCGGTAAAGAATCAACAGTATAATGTCGGTAAGCTTGAACCAAAATATAGTGGCCCCTTTCAGGTGGTGAAAATAACAAAAAACAATGCTCATCTAATCAAAGGTGATAAAGTCGTAGTAGAAAATATTAGAAATGTGAAAATCTTCTATAGCCTTGTTCCTTCTCCCTCAGATAAAAATATTAGAAATTATAAATGAAAAAGAAAAGAGGTATGAGAAACAATGTAAGATGCCTCTTGAGAAAGAAAAGAGTATAGACGATCTAATGATAAGTATTACGAGAACAAGTTGGAAATTTGTGAAAGTATATTATTTATTCATATTGTAGTTCTTTACCCTCTCTCAAGTAGTATTTTCCTCTGTTCTTGATTCCTCTTTCCTTTGGAATTTATTGTAAAGTTTCGAAGATTGGTGTGGCAGATATGAATGAGGGATAATCAACTGCTTTACAATACTAGCACTTTCCCCTCAGTGTTTGGTAGCGCGCATATGTCCAACCTATTCCGAAAAGGGAAGCCGCTCCTGATCCTTCTAACTATCCCGCTATAGCTCTCACTTGTATTCTATCTAAGATCTTTAAAACCCTTCTTAACTCTCATTTCTCGACCATCTGGAATCTCATTCCTTTTTCTCTGATCGTCAGTACGGCTTTCGGCGCTCGAGGTCTACTTGGTTGATATACTTTCCTATCTAACAGATTTATATGGTTTTCCACCCCAGGAATACGGGGAGACTTGCGTGATGGCGCTTTGACATCCAAAGCATTTGACCGGGATGGCGACGCGTCACTGCTCTCCAAGTTCCCCCTCCTTTGGATTTCCTCCTTTCTCTTTGTTTACTTTATGTCTAGCTTTCTTTCAATATCGGCCTCAATATCGCTGTTGTTGATGGGGCGACTTCTTCCTTTCTGTCAATAGTGGTGT
>JABUQX010069209.1:15000-17500 GCA_015478945.1 Trachelipus rathkii
AATAACACTAATATTAAAGCCTACCCCTATGTTATAAGGTATGAGGATTCGATTGGTGTGTATTATAAGTTGCTAGGATGTTTCCTACTATGAGTTAGCATTTTCTAGCCTTTTCTACCCTACATCATAGAACAACGCCAATATTGATGTCTTCCCCTAGGCAATAAGCTGACCCCCAGGGCTCACACAAAGTCAGACGAACACCGCACCCGCAGGTGCGACCCACCACGTCCCCGCCCGCCGCGTCCCCGCCCGCCGCGTGCGCCCGCAGGCGCAATATTCCCGAGCGAATGAAAAATATATATACTATGAGTCATTAATTTTTATTTCATACTTAAACATTTTTATTAAAAACATTTTCGCGATCCTAAAACTGTAACTCATTACAGACCTATTATTATTATTTAACACATATTTCATAGTTGTGATATCAATGT
Organism: Trachelipus rathkii; assembly: GCA_015478945.1. Lineage (NCBI taxonomy): Eukaryota > Metazoa > Arthropoda > Malacostraca > Isopoda > Trachelipodidae > Trachelipus > Trachelipus rathkii. The sequence continues at coordinate 15,438 of JABUQX010069209.1, forward strand.
AAACTATTCAAAAAAATTTCTTTTCAAATATACTATGAGTCATTCATTTTACTTCATACTTAAACATTTTTTATTAAAAACATTTACATTACATAACTTAAAGCAGTAAAACAGTAAATCTATAACTCAAATACCTAGCATCAGAGGGAATAGTAAGGCTTTGTTTTACTGCTTTGCTGATTTACTGCTTTAACTCTTATATATTTATTAAACATTATTTTTCTTTTTATTTTACTTAATACTTTTATATTTATAAATTTTTAAAAATTGTATGTAAGAAGAAAAAGCCAGAGTGGCTGATTATTAATCATTTTATTTTACTACAATTGTACGAAATTTTATTAAAAACATATACTTTACAGACCTTAAGCAGTAAATCAGTAAATCATTAGAGGTGTTACTAGCAACAAAGGGATTAGGGAATGCTTTTGTTTTACTGCTTTACTGCTTTAACTCATTGTTTTACTGCTTTAAACTCATATATTTTAACATTACATACCTTAAAGCAAAATCAGTAAATCAATAGAGGTGTTACTTAGCAACAAAGGGATTAGAATGCTTTTGTTTTACTGCTTTATGGCTTTTAAACTCATATGTTTTACTGCTTTAAACTCATATATTTTAATTAACATTAACATACCTTTAAAAGCGTAAATCAGTAATCATAGAGGTGTTTACCTAGCAACAAAGGGATTAGTATGCTTGTTTTACTGCTTTACTGCTTTTAACCAAATGTTTTACTGTTTTACTCAAATGCTTTACTGCTTTAAACTCATATATTTATTAACATTATTTTTTTTTATTTTGGTTTTAATACTTTTTATTTATTTATTATTTTTTATTATTTTTATTTTTATTTTTATATTTTATTTTATTATTATTATTTTATTATTTTATTTTTTATTTTTATTATTTTTATTATTATACTTAGTGTTAATTACTTCATGCCTATTGTTATTATTATTTAGCACACACATACACACACACACATACACACACACACACACACCATACACACACACACACATCACACACAACACACACACACACAACACAGCCACACACCACTTACACACACGTACACACATAACGTATAATTTATTAAAAACATTTTATGTTTTAATTAAACACGTACATTTATATTACTCATTCAATTATAACTAAAATTATTTCAAAGTTTCTTAAAACTTCTATAATAAATCAATCATTATCATTTTTTATGCGGGCTTTCAGGTTTGTTGTATTGCCACTGGATCTTACATTTCTGCCACAGAGATTACAAACTGCCTCGGCATTTGATATATATATATTTTTTAAATAATCCCAGACTCTACTTTTTGATGACATGTTTAATTTAGTTTTATTTAATTCTCTAGGCTAATCGTTATATTTAAACTTGTCTCTAAAAAGATCTTTAAAATTTTTTTGAAACTAAGAAAGTTAAAGAAAGTACAATACTTAGCAGATAGCAGTTAGCAGTTAGCATATACGATGATACGACACCTATATCTACTGATCACTGAATAACTGAATAGTGATTAGTGAATTCTCAGAATGACTATTTGATTATGTGGCATGTGCCTTGTGGCGCATGTAGCCATGTAATGCGATTTCTGACGATCCATGTACTACGATATTTTTTGGTTCTCGAAAAGACGAAAAATCTGAAACTCTACATTTTTTCGGTTTATTATACATGACAATCGAGTGGAGGAACGAAGAAGAACGAATATAGGGGAGAAAGAAAGACGAGTTTCACTTCAGGGTGTTCGAGTAGGGGGGGGGGGGAGAGGGGGATTGAATATTTCAAGTACCCCAGGCCCTTATTAAAAAAATTTGTTTTGAAAGAATAATCTGCCATAGATTTAAAGGCGTTTTCGATTTTGTAGTTTTGCTACCGAAATTTAGGAAAATGTAAAATGCTAAAGTTGTTCAATTTTAGCACAAATTTAGTTTAAAATTGCATAACGAAACGTTTAGTTAATTGATAAATTCTGTTTAGGTTGCTCTTTTCCCGTGCTTACCGAATTTTAGGAAAATGCAACGAAAAAATGTAAACAAAT
>JABUQX010069209.1:20000-27960 GCA_015478945.1 Trachelipus rathkii
TATATATAAAGGGTTTTGGAGCTAGGCGTTAGAACTAAAATGCAGGAGTCAAGAGCCAGCAAAAAAATTTAACCAGCTGCACAGCCAATTAATTCCTACTGGTATTTTCTTTCCATTTTATTTATTCTTTTTCACAGGGTTTTTATATGAGTGGCCATTATTCTACATAATTAAGTATACATAAAAATTTTTTGGCAATTTATTTTTTTTTTTTGATAAATTGTATTGTATTTTTAATACTATATATATATATATATATTATATATATATTAATATTATTATATATATTATATATATATATATATATAATATATCATATATATATATATATATATATCATACGTAAAATGGGGGGGAAAAACCGGTCAAAAATCGCCGTTTTTTTTTTTTTATTGAATCATTGAAAAATCAAAATTTTAAGTTATTTTCTATACTTAATAGTTTTTTTTCACATTTAAGAGTTTCCTTAATGTTTTAAGAAATAATTGAAAATAATAAAAAATCTCGAAAGAATATTTTTTTAAAATTTTTTTGAAAAATTCCATTTTCAAATAATTGAATTCGGGAAAAACCGGTCAGTGGCATCGGGAAAAGCCGGTCATTAAATATTATTTCTTTTGTGCTTGTCCAAACTAATTATAATTATAATTTAAATGTTAAATAGAGTCTAATAATATTATAGAATTAATTTGGATTGAAAAACACAAGTCTAAGTTATTTTTTATTAACATTTTGCAAACGTTGATTTTTTACAAAATTTTGAAAATTTTTTTTCATTTTTTTATGCTAAATAAGCATTGAAAAAAAATGAATTATGACAATAATTTTTAATAATTTCTAATAAATAGTATAATATTTCAACTTTTTAACAAAATTGGCACTTTATATTACGAATAGGCCTAAGTACGCACATTTCATCGGGAACTTTTTGCCGAAAAAAATTTTTCAATAATATTAGAATTTAAATTTATAAAAAAAAATTTTTAATAATTTTTATAATAATAATTTTTACTTTTTTAAAAAAATAAGCCTTTTTTTTTTTTTTTTTTTTTTTTTTTTTTTTTTTTTTTTTTTTTTTTTTTTTTTTTTTTTTTTTTTTTTTTTTTTTTTTATAGAGTATGTACGCACATTTCTATCGTGAACTTTTTTTGTTATCCTTAGCCTAGCCTTCGGCTGGAGGCTATAGGTGAAAACATTAAAACTAACTCATATAGTCTACCATACATAAAACTTATGACAAAATATATTGAAAACTAAAAAAAAATGGACATTTTTTACAAGCTTATACTGACGGGTTATCCCCGACGCCGACCGGTTTTCCCCCGAAATTGAAAAAACTTTAACTTTTAAATAAGCTTAATATTTTAAATTTTTTACAGGAAAATGTTAAAAATAGCTTCCCAAAATGCATCTAAATCAAAATTCTTATTTCTTTAATTCTACGAGATTCACAAGGTCTTAGAATTTTTTTGCAAAAAAAAAAAAAAAATTTTTTCCCAACTTTGGGAAATTTTTTTGACTAGTAGGTGTAAGTTATTTACTTAAATTTTTTATTATCATGGTTAAAATATAATCTATTTGCACTTAAAAAAAAAAATTTTCTCTAATTGAAAAATTTTTAAATTTAAAAAAATATAACAATTTTATTAAAAACGACCGGTTTTCCCTCCGTGACCGGTTTTCCCCCATTTACGGTATTATATATATATATATATATATTATATATATATAATAATATATCCTATATATACAGAGAATATATACTTATATATATATATATATTATAATTAATATATATATATATATATATATACTATATATAATATATATATATATATTATATTATATATATATATATATATATATATAATTTCCCAAAATTATTCCAAAGAGGGGGGGGTTTTGGGGGGGACCCAACCATTTTTTTTTTTTTATCAAATTTCCCCCCCCCCAACTTTTTTCTAAAAATTTTTTTATACTTTGGTATATATTGTATCAAATTTGTTCTAAATATAATTAACCTTTTCAATAAGGAAAAGTTATATTAAGTTGAATGAAAATACTTAATATTCAAGCTTTCTTTATTCAATACTGCTATATAAAAGAAATGTTAAAATACACAGCTTTCTTTCCTCTCTCTTGCTATTTGAGAAGGTGCTATATGCTGTTTGTTATTTGTAAAGGTGTAAATACTGGTAATAAAGTACTATATATATTATTATTATTTTGATGGATGCTCATTAAAAATTGCTAAAACCATCACATTTTCTATCGAATCTTAAGGAAATATTTGGGGTTTAGAACTTGGCTTAAAGTGAGGAAAATTATGGAAATGACTGGAATCATTGAGACTTCAGTAAGACTTTTTCGATTTCTGTTTAAAAAGTTTGTTTGTTGTTTCATCCGATGTGTGGAAAGGGGTTCAGTATGAATGAGTCTCTTCTCCCCCTTTCTCCCACAAACACCTTCTGTTTCATTAGCAGTGAAAATGGTAAAGTGCTAGTTTCTCATCATTGGAATAAAGGGTTTAAGCCTTTGGAGAATTAAAGACTATTTAAAGACATGGTCTGTTTTTATTATTATTTTAGATTAACCTTATCCAACAATTGTAACCTAAATAACCCCTTATTTTAAGGCAGATGGTTTTCTTAAATATATAAAATATATATTTGAAGAGTAAGAAATACTTTTATCTGATTAGAATCCATGGCTTTTGAAGACACCATAGCATTTATTGTTCTTCATATTTAGTAATATTTTATTGGTTACAGAAGATACAATATAGTTAATGAAGTTTGAAGTTTTTTTTTTTTTTTTTTTTTTTTTTTTTTTTTTTTTTTTTAAGGATTAGATTTGTAGGCATTGGGTGTAGATGTTTGGTTTTGACACCTCATTAATATAAATTTTTTTTGGACCAGATTTTTTTCGTGGACTGTGGAAAGCTCATCAGCCAGTGGAAGATGCTATAAATATGGGATGGAGGAATATCGAAAGTATTTTAACTCCTTCAATGCCTTTGACAGACACAAAATCTTGATTAATCAGTATTTGTTGTATCATCCAGGAGCTGTTTCTTCACTCAAAAGAGACACGTATGTATTTGTTAAATTATTTATTATTACAAATACGTAAAGTTTTATCAGTCATTTCAATTTGTTTTTTTTTATTATTATTATTATTATTAGTGATCGTCACTTATTTTATATTTATATGGAAAATTATTATTTATATTTGTTTTGCCTTTTCATAGGTCAAGAGATAAGAGAGACATTGATATCCTTCGTGAGAATCACAGGTTCATTTGGGAAGAAAACACAGTCATCGAATCTTGGGGCAAGAAAATTGCGAAGAAATATTATGACAAACTATTTAAGGAGTATTGCATTTGTGATCTTTCTAGATACAAAACCGGACAGGTTAGATACAAAACTGGATAGGCCTAGGTTACAATTCTTTAGTAAGAGCAATTCTTTCTTTAAGTGAACATAAATGCAGATAGATTGATAGTTATGGAAATAACAAGATTAGGATCTTGAAAGTCAGTCAGCCTTTAACCTACAGTAACAGGTTTGACTGTCTTGCAGATGGGGAAGAATCAGAGAGGGCTAATGGTAATGTTGAGCTTTCTAAAGGGAAGGCTGAGGCATTACTAATTGGAGGCTATGATGCGATACCTAGATAGGACTTTTCAAAATGCGGATAGAAGGACACGAATGAGAGTATGTTAACCAGGTGCCAGAGTGAAAAGTATCGTGGATAGGATAGATAGAGAGATTGAGGATACAAATATTGATTCAAATGTGATAGTGCATGTGGGAACAAATGATGTAGAACATAGAAGGTCAGAAGAATTAATTGTAGATTATAGAAGGTTGATTCAGAAGATAAAAGCTAGTGGAAGAAGGTGCATGATTTCTGTGATTTTAACAAGGTTAGGTGCAGGTCAGAAATGGGGAAGCAGGGCTTTAAGTCTACACGAAAGGGTTAGAAAACTACAGTATGTATTTCAGAAAATGCTAGGTTTTTGGAATTGTAAAGAGAATTTCTGGACAAAGATCTTTTTGCAGAAGAAGGAGTTCACTTGGGTTGTAAAGGTGTTCAGCTTTTCACTGCCAGTTTGGAAACTTGTCTATCAAATAACTAGGTAAAGTTAGGGGAAATGGGGTAAATCTTGATATGGACAATTATAGAAATGGTAACTGTAATGGTTGTGGGATAAATAAAACTATGGTTGCTATAGGCTTAAATAAAAACGATATCAATTCAAGTAACAACATTTCGAATTTCAAATTCTTCTATACGAATGTTTATACCCCTAGAAATAAAAAAAAAATGAGCTGATTAGTTATATCATAGAGAAAAATCTAGACATTATTTACGTTACTGAAGCATGGGTTAATGAAGCATTTTATAAAGACTCCTTTTTGGGAATTTGAAATAGATGGATATTCCTTTAATTTATACCAACGCTTTATGTTAAAAGCAATATTCAATCTGTGTTAATGACTGACATTAAAACTAATCATGGTGTTGAATCTGCTTGGGGTAGATATCTTTATGCTTAATAAATCTTACAGAATAGGGGCGTTTTATGGGCCTCCTGACCAGAGTTAAGAATTAGATGCGGAAATAGTGTAAGAAATTGAGACAGCATACCACAATAAAGAAAGGTATAGTCCTAGTGGGAGATTTTAATTTTGTCTTGGCATTCTGGGAATTCCTCTTTAATGTGGATCATGGAAGTTTTGTTTTAAAATTTATTACTTAGACAACTTTTTGAGCCAGGTGGTCCATGAACCTACCAGACACGGAACTGTTAGACTTAATATTGACTAATGATAAAAGTATAGTGGATGGGGTTAGAGTTGAGGAACATTAATGACCATAATATAATTAGATTTAACCTGAATGTAATATCTGAGAACAAATTGTAAGTTAATAAGGAAAAGATCTTAAATTTCTGAAATGGAGATTTCACCAAAATTCGAGACATTCTTGGGATATGGGAGAAGGAGTTTAGAGACCAAAATTATTTTATCATGTGGGAACACTTTAAGCAAATTTTGAATGAATATTAAGTCGGTATGTTTTATTAAACATAGACCCATCTAGGGTGCTGAAGAAAAAAAACTATTTGGTGGAATAGAGACTAAAGAGAGAATCAATGAAAAGCATAGATGTTTGTAATATAAATAGTAGTAGTAGTAGTAGTAGTAGTTAGGGAAGAAAATAGAAATGAACTTAACCAGTCAATAGGAAAGGCAAAGAGAGTGACAGAAATTAATTTAGCGAGGAATAGTAATAAGGCCGAAAAAGTTTTTTAGCTTTGTATATTTAAAAGTAAGAATAGTGAAATTGAATCATAAAATTGATGAAAATTTAGTATGTTCCAGATAAGAAATCGGTTAAAATTTTCAATGCTTATTTTGCTCAATGTTGGAAAGATTGATAATAGTTTGGAGACATTTTTCTGGTACTCTATGTAATAAATAACTTAAAGGATTTTGAAATCAGGGTAAAACTAAATTAAATTCTTTACTGGATCATATTGATCCAAGTAAAGATGAAAGTCCTAATGACTTGGGTTGAATTCTGAAGGAGAGTAGTACCAGCATTGCAAAGGCACTGTATTTTTGATTTTTTTAAATATCTTATAAATTTTGGTGAGGACTGGAAAATTATAGGTCAGTTTGCTTAACAACATCTGATTGTGAAAGTTTTGGAGATGTTACCAGAAAGGCATGTATTTTCTCTACATGATATTTGTTTGACTCCAGCAAAGTTTTAGGAAAGAGTAGTTCATGGTCAGACAAACCTTTATAGAATGATGGGATAAATACAGGCTACATTGACTGAGAGATCCAGTTAGGTATTATTATATTTAGATTTTCAGCAAAGCCTTTTGATAAGTGCTTTCCCAATAAGCTGTTTTTTAATGGCCAAAAGTTAACACAGCGTGGTATAGGTGGAGTAGTACATGGTTGGATTAAAGATGGTAACAGTGTAAGCAGTGTGTACTACTAAATGACAATAAGTCATCATGGAAATAAGTAAGTGATGTCCCACTGTGTTCAGTGCTGGGGCCACTATTGTTCCTCATATAATGATTTAGCCAGAGACTTAAAATTCAAGGTTCTAATTTGCAGATGATTACTAACAATGAACTCATTAGGGAATAATCGATGATTGTATAAAGATTCAAAATTGATCTTGATTAAACTTCTTGGGTGGGCAGATAAGTGGCAAATTAAATTTTAATTAGTAAAATGTAGTAAGGTTCTTTCACCTAGGTTACTCAATAAAAGATTTACTATGATTTGAACTATATGAATGGGGATTGGTTCGAGTCTGTAGACCAAGAAAAAAGATTTGGGTGTGATTTTAAGCAATAATCTGAAAGTGGCTAATCAGTGTTTGAAATATAAAAAAATAATAAGATGTTAATCGCAATGTTGTTTACAAGAGTAAAGAAGTTATAAGTAAGCTGATAATAGCTATGCTAGACCAGTATTAAAGTATACACAATTGTTTTGGGCCCCATGTTTAAGAAAAGGGACATTGATATGCTGGAGAGAGTAGTAAACATAGAGGAAAAAGGGATTTGATTTCTGGGTTGAGGGTAAAACCTATTAGGAATTGGGAATGTTTTCTTGAAGAAAGACAGTTTCTTAGAGGGAACATGATTAGTCTTTTAAAGTATTTACAAATACTATTTAAAATACTGAAAACCAATAAATTCTTTATGTAGACCATGGATGGGAGACCAGGGGACACAATAAGAAAATTTGGAAGAAGGCATGTTCATCTTGGTGTAGGAAAACATTTATTCAGTGATAGGTTTTTAATTTTTGAAATGGTTATTCCGCAGGAGGTGTTTGAGTTGTGACTTCGCGTGCATGTTTAGGAAAGGATTTGGATAGGTATATGGATTGTTTTCGCATCTTATAGTTTATTTTGACTAAGCCAAATTGGCTGGTATTTAGTTAGTATTTAGAAAGATCTAACAGTGGACGTGACGTCCCTGCCGCCGTGATAAGATTATGATCTGGGTTGTCCCAGAGTAGAAACCTTGGGACGTGTTCTCCAGGAATGTCCGGTGGTAGCTCCTCTTAGGACGGTTCGTCATGATAACTTGAACATCCTATTAAAAACTGAGTTGGAGAAGAGGGGGCAATTCCTGGTGGAGCCTGCCATTCCCACTCCAGCTGGCCTGTTAAGACCTGACTTGGTTTTCTGAGTCGAAAGGACTGCCCTAGTAGTTGACACTACGGTAGCGGCAGATGCGAACGCGTGCGCCCTTTATGTAGTTCACCAGAACGTTGAACTTCTAACAAGGTGTCTGATTCTTGAAAAGAGTGGGTGCGCGCGTGTTCAGGGCAGGCTGTTCATCAAGTTCTGTGCTGTGGCCTTCAACTGGCAGGATGACTTGGCAGGGAGGTCGCACGCCTTGTTGAAGCGGTTGAAAATGGTGAAGTCCATCAAGCTGCTAGAAATGCGTTTGACGAAAGGCAGTGCGGCGATCTGGCGGTTCTTTAACTGTGCCTCCGGTGGATGGAGCTAGGCTCCATGTTTGTCTTCGGGGCTGGAGCTTCCCTAAGACCCGGCACGACACCCGCCAGTGTCGTAAGAACTATGTATATAAGTGAGTGACTGTTCTCCCCCGTAGATACACAGTCGTGTAAATACGAGGGGATAGAGATTTAGGGATCACGGAGTTGTGTAACTCCGCAAACTTCGTATTGGTAGGTGATGGGATGCGGCGAAGATTTTACCGAAATCCACCTTCAGTGGTCCCCCCCTTCGGCCGGCCCCTTCATGCAGGTTTCAGGTCCGTATGGAGGGGTTACTATTCTTGAGCGAAGTCATAATAACCAAAAATAAAATAAAACCATTTTAACTATTGACAAACTTATTAAAGCTTGTAGTGTGTTTTGCATGTCCTTAGTATAGTTTTTGCTTT
>JABUQX010069210.1:0-39158 GCA_015478945.1 Trachelipus rathkii
ACCTTTATCAGTATGACTCTCTATAAGGATTATCTATAATCAACTCTAGATAATAGAAATTGTAATTAAATATAAGCTCCCAAATATTGAAGAGTTAATTTGATGCGATGACTACCATAATCACTTCATTATCTTCATGCTTCTACTGCATAACTTTCATAAGTAAAAAGTAGTGAATATAAGATAATATCTTGTAAATTATATAAACGTATAACGTCGCTAAAACGCTCTAAGCCGTTCTGTGTAATCTATGTATGGAGTGAGACATGTTATATAGAAATATGATATAACCGTCAAGAGATTCCTCATAATAATACCTACTATTCTCTATACAATCATAACTGCTACAATTTATTATCTCAAAATCACTAACTCAAGCATGATGAAGTATATACTTAATAATAATATAATATCTGGTAATCAAATTCTCTATTACAGAATTATCAGACCATTGACAATTAAAATATTCAATCGAATCCTCCATATTATAGGAAATCGATGTTAGTAAAAACTCAAGCCAACATCATTTCTCATATAAAAGACAATAAACCTTAAATAATATCGGTTTACACTTTCACATAATTCCATCATCCATTATAATCCTAATCCAATGGAAACAACTCTATGTCCCGTAGAGAGAAGCAGCAGAAGAATGAGTACGGTAGAAGTCGGCGATGCGGCATCTGTGAGTTGTGTATTATAGCTTTTTTTGTCTGTATGTTGTTTGCTTTCGACTCTTGGTATATAAAATTATATTTAAGGCTAAATTGAGTAGTAATTGCTTATCGTTCTATGTTCGTATGTATACTCGCAATACCTCAAGATCTCGCCCTTGATGGCATACTAGAAAAAAGTATTGCTTAAGGAGTATCGGGCTTGATAATGTGAACTATTCAAGCTTATACTTTGGCGGACATAAGTCATATTTCGCATAATATTCTACTCTCTTCAACATAAACCCATCTCTGGCAAACTAGCCTTCCCTAAACATATGAGTGTGACAATCCTCACAATTCCATACAATTCTCCCCTGGTCTACGGTATCACTAGCCTTCTCTCCTTCCCCCTCTATCTGCTTCTTGTTCCTCTAACTATATTCCATTCCTATTGCACGAGACCCTACCTACTTTATAATAAAATCCTATACCTCTTAACTCATATAATCTGAACTATTACACCTCATAACATTAATTCTATTATAATTATAACCAGTCACATAGAGGGACATATAAATATTATGTTCTCTTAATAGTAACCACCTCAAATCATAATATTCATTTAACCTCATTATTATCAATTGTACTACGGTTTCTCTTAATACAATGTGAAAATTTAGTCGTGCTATTATATCATATCTCTAACTATAATTTCGAAGAACAATTTGTTCAATTAATAATATACTTAATAATAATACATATATATGTACCATAATAAAAGTGTTAATTAATGTATTTCAAAATCTTCCTTCTAGTTTTACACTTATTATCTAAGTGACTTTCCTTTAATACTAAAACAATCATCTGATAATCATATAAATCGGCGTTAACTCTATGAAAGAAGGTGATCAAAAGATAGTAGTGAAGAGGGATATCAGTGAATACTTACATTCACAAATTACTATCCTACTATATTCCTCATCCTCTATCTTCATACATGTCCTATCTCCATAACCAAACTTCTAATTACTAAGTAACGGCAAGAATTCACTGTTCAAAATCGTCCATTACTTATATAGTATATATACTGTTCTATATCTACTTATAGCTCGAGTAGTTGTCGAATTTTAAAACTAAGGTTAACGACTCTAGCTAATAAGACTCTTTTTTTAACTAAGCTCCTATTTATTACCGTATTTATACTGGTATGTGGGTTTTGCAATGGTTTAAAATACTCTGGCCTAACCACATTGTAACTTTTGTGTTGGTTGCGGGGCGGATCCTCTAGTTTTCGACGTCCAAGATTGAACATGTTGCTATAGTCCGTTTTGAAAGGGTCAGTTATAATTACGAGGGTCTCTGCCCTTTTATACCTGGTGGACTGCCTTGCTTTTACTCATTTTTGTGTATGGTCCGTCTGTAAACGTATTAAGGAAGCTTTTTCCTACCTAAAGCTCGCTAGTGGATATTGTGTTGTGTGAGAGTAATATAGTGTTGGTTTTTTGTGGAAGGTGGGATGCATCTATTCACTTCTTCTGTATGTTAGTTTTGTAGTAAGAGCCTTGGATTGAAGTAATTATATGATAAATATTTTAAGTCTGTATGGTAATTCGCGGAATTTTAGTGGAAGATGGCATTGTATGTTTGAATAGGCACTTGGTGTCTCTGTTTTGGAATATTATTTTGTACGATACTCCATGCAGAACTGCGTCATGTGTTAACCCTAGCACTTGGGTAATACGGCTATAATAATATGAGTTGGTCTTTTTGTTCTAAGCGTGTCAGTTGTTCTATGTATAGGTAGTTCTTCGATGCTCAACTTCCCCTATGCTTGAGCTTCGTTGTAGTTGCTATTGTGAGCTGTGTGTATGAGTGTGTTTCGGTCGTTATTTTGTTATTTTTTGCTCATGTTAGTTTTAGGGTCTACGGACTTGCGAGACGAGCGTTAATAGTTTAGACATAATCGGTATTCTGTCTTTTGTCTAATTGAAATTGCGCGTGAGAATTGTCTGTTCTCTCGTTGTCCTGTGAGCTGTGTGTCCTGGAGAATATCGTTCTTAGAATTGTTCAGTTTCTGTTTTGCGCTTTCGATTGCACCGAGATAGTGTAGGTTCCTATGTAGTTTTTGATAAGGTGACAAATGAGTTCTGCATGCAGCGGTGATAGACTTACACCGGGTATTCTTTTCGCGCAAGTTCTTTTGGCGTGTCTAGAGGGATGAGCAGGTCCGAGTCAGAACCCGCTTTATTTTAAGTGTGGTACTCCTTAAGGAGTGACGCACAGGAGATGGCCGAGCTAGATCGTGCAGTGAGATGAATGATTAAGAGGAATGACTGCTCTTGGAACAGATGGTTGTTTGCGATATTCGACACGGAGAAAGTTCCCATGCTCCTGTTACCCTGTTTAGCAAGTTTGGGAAGTTGAGCTGATGTAATTGTACCTCTAAGACACCGTGGTCGGATTTTTTGCCTTTTACGATTAGCTAAGGCATTCCCTGTGATGCCCGCGAGGTGTGTCTCAGTGCGTAATGTTCAGTCGTGTAAATTCCTGTCGTTAAAACATGATTTATCTGTTTCAGTAGACTTTGTGGAGCCAGTTTGAGCGTGATGAATATCTAGATATAACTTAATATATTTAAATATTATCTCCAATAAACTTCCTTTCTCTTATATATGATAGTTAGGAATATCGTCTTAACTACTACAAGAGAATAATATCTCGATTCGCTCCAATTCATAACTTCCTGCACAACTACTATATATAATATACTACTCTATAGTCCTCCGTTATGGGCTCGATACACTGTTACATATCATATAATAACGATTTTCCTGTACTTCCTGCGGTTGAGTATGATACGGAATGCGTTAAGTGTTATATATTAACGCTTATTATTAGGCTTATACTACATTATCTGTAAATGATTCATTTTCTCACGCTCAATCCACTGAGATAGATCTATTTTATATTTACGATTCGTCTAGGATAAACTGGGATAAATTTTTAAAATCTATGATAAAATAATTTTACGTTTTTTAATTTTTTAAGGAAACAATAAAATTCTCTTTTACATGTTATCTTTTGATTTTGTTAGTGAAGTGTCTTAATGGATATTGTTTATTTTTTTTCATTATCTCTTTATTCTATATCCTACCGCAGTTCACTCATTACACTTAGCAGAGTACTTCAGGAGCAACTGCTTATGTGCATAATAGCAGAGAGCGGTGCCCGTGTGGCTCTCCAGCATATGATTTGTCTGTGAAGCAATCATGACTGCGCCAGATGAAAGTAATAGCTTAAATAACACTAGACGCCTTCGGCTGTCAGCCACATTTTAGTGCTTGGCTAGTATTCTTTACTCGATTTTAGACCAGAAGTAGCTCTGAGATACACGGAGCAATCTTATTTGTGCGAACTATATTTTGTGTGCTTGATAACATCAGTCCTTTGTATAGTTATCTCCTAAGTCTGACTCAACCACCGTATAGAAAGATGCACATTCGATACGTTCTGAGTCCAGACTCAACTTATCAAATAGAAAAGATACACTAATTTCGTCCAATGACTGAATGTTGGTCACTTTTTTGATCATTAAATTAACTTTATATCTCAACATAGAATTCAAAGATTAATAATTATTTGTGTGTGCTCGTAAATGGTTTCTGGCCGCTTACTCCCTGGTCTGGAAGGAGAGCTGTCAAGCTTTCTCAAACTTCCAATTTGGTTTCCGCAAAAATCGTTCCACTGCGGACCCCTTGGAAAAACTAGACCAATGACATCCGGGAAGCCTTCTAACTTGTGGAATGGTTCTTGGTGTCGTTCATATGACCTTTACCGATTCCGAGCTCTCAATTATTCCGACCGGGTAATATGATAGATTTCGAGTAAATTTTCTAATTTTGGTTTAACATTTGTTAGTAGAAAATGATTTTAGGTAATCACTATTTTAATAAGTTTCATGACGGATCTATACTAAATGTTCTCTCTCAGGAACCATCTCCTTCGCCAGCACTCAAACTTCTAATCCTTAGAACGCCATGCAAGCTCTTGGTGTTTTTGGTAATCTTCTCTTATTCCTTTCTTCTAAATCTTCTCTTTTCTTTTCCACTCTCTCTTTTAAATGCGTCCGTTCTCCACCTAAACAAATAAACAAAAAAAACAAAAAATAATATAATATAATAATAATAATAATAATAATAATAATAATAAATAATAATAATAATTATAAAAATATAATATTAATATATAAATTAATAATATAATCCTGCTTTTCACAAACTAGTATAATATATTTAATGGTAATAACTTAAACTAATAATATAATAATATATAATAATATAATAATATAATACTAAAATGAACAACATATTAAAATGAAAGATAATCGGAAATAAAGTAATTTTTAAAGAGAGAGAGAGAGAGGAGAGAGAGAGAGAGAGAGAGAGAGCGAGAGAGGAGAGGGAAGAGAGAAGAGAAGAGAGGAGAGAGAGAGAGAGAGATCCTGAATATATTTACCTGTAGCATAAATCGTTGATAGGTTGTATTCCTACTTCAAATAGTTCTAATAAGAAATTGTCCACTAGAAAAAATTTAATTAGTTTTAAGGCCAAGTTTGATTCATATACTCTTAAGACCTAAGTAACCAAAAAAAAAATTAATGGTTTTACATTAAAATTTTCGTAAAATGTAATGACTAAATATTTTAGGTAATTATTTTCTAGTAATAATTATTATTATTATTTTTTTGTTTGATATGTTTATTGGTTTTGCCACAATCTGGTGTTATTAGTGTGTGTGGTGGTGGAGTGTTGGTGTGTTATTGTATTTATGTGGTGAGTGTGGGTTTTTATATATTTGTTTATAGTGGGGTTGATATTTTTGTTATTTGTGGTAGTGATTTTTGTATATTGTGTTATGATTAGTGTGTGTTGTTGTATTTTTGTGTTGTGTTTATGTAATGGGTTTTGTTGTGTAGTGTGGTTGTTGTTGTTTGTTTTGGGTGGTGTGTATTAGTGTATGGTGATGTGGGTGGGTGTGGTTGTGTTTTTTAGTGATTATATGTTATATATATAGGTATAGTTGTTGTGTTTTTGTGGATTTGGTGTTGTGGTGAGGTGATGTTGTTGTATAGTAGGTTTTTTGGTGATTGGTGTTGTGTGGTGGTCGGTGGGTGTGTATTTTTGTTGTATGCTGTTGTATTTTGTTTATGTTTGTTTTGGTTTATGTTTGTTTTTAAGTAGACAGAGAAAAGGAGGTGTGTGTTGTGGGTGTTTGTCTCTTGTGTATTATGTGTCGTTTGTTTATTTTGTTGAGAAGTATGTGTTTTATATGAGATTTGCTGTTTTGTGTATGTGGTGTTGGCTTTGTTGTGTTTGGTTAAGTGTGGTTTTGTGTGTTTTAGTGTGTGTTCATTGTCGATGGATGTATTTTAATTGTTGAAGTTTGCATAGTTTTATTAGTGTTTGGTTTTGGGGTGGGTAAAGTGGGTGTGTGTTGTGGTTTGTGTAGGAGTGGAGGCACATTGTGATAGTGATGGGAGTGTCTTTTGTACTGGAATATATTTTTGAGGTTTAGGTAATGTGGTTCTATATTATTTCTAATAATAGTTATGGTGGTGAGGGGCTATTTAATATAAAAACGGTTTCGTTTCGTCTGAAGACGGAGTCTTTGTTTGTTAGTGTTCTGTGTGTAGACATATTGGTCAAGGACTTGAAGGTCGATGCTATTGTACGGAGAAGCTTTTTGTTTTTATGGTAGCGTTCGTTGTTGTTTGAGAATTTAGTGACTGGGTGTCATATCTGCTGTGGTGATTTGGTGTTTTATAATGTTTGGTTTTTGAAGAGAGGTAGTTTGGTGTGTAGTATGTGTGGAGTGTGAGTTTATATTGTGTATGTGCCTAGATACTCAATAGCATTTTAAAGCAGTTTTTTTAAATCACTGGTTTCTTCCAACCCTAGTTTTAATTGGTGTTGTTTTTTTAGAAGTGTATTTTTCCACAAAAGCATTTTGAAGAATAGACTTCTCGAAGGGCGTGGGATAGATAACAATAACGATTAAACAACTTAGTGGTATAGTGGGTGGAGTTTAAGGTGAGGTGAGTGGTTATATATATTGGTGTTATTTTTAGGTGGTAGTGTTTTTTTGTAAAAATTACCCATTTTATGGTGTGTATAATATATATATATAGTGTGTGTAGGGGTGGGGTGTGTTTGTTGTGGTGTGTTGTAGTTTATGGGTTTGAGTGATGGTTGGTAGTTTGGTTGTGTGTGGTGGGGTGGTGTGTTGGTTGGATATATGGTGGAGGTTATTTTTTTTGTGGTGGTATGTGGTTTGTGGTTGGTGTGGTGTATTGTGTGGTTGGTGTTGTGTTTGGTGTGGGTGTGTTTTTGTGTGTAAATAATATGTTAGACAGGGTACAAGTGAGAGCTATATGGTTTGTGTTCGGAGTGGTGTGTTTTGTGGTGTGATAGTTTAGTGTTGATGGTGTATTATGTTGAGAGAAGGTGCTTTGTTCTGTTTGTGGCTCTGTGTTGTGTGTGCGAGGTTGTGTGGGGAATGGTTTTGGTGTGGTCCTGTGTTTGTGCTTGTTGTTTGGATCGTCGTTCTAGTTCTGCCGTGTTTTTAGTGTTACTGGCTTGGTGTGGTTTTTTGTCGTTTTTTTGCTTGGTGGGGTGTGTCGCTGTTGGGGCGTGGTTATGAGACAACGGCGGTTAGAATAACACAATATAGTAGACTAATTTTTATGTATTGTGTTTTTGTGTTGTTGTGTGAGTTTTTGGTGAGTAGTGGGTGGTGGCTGGCGTCTTGTATCGAGTTTTGTGATTGTTTGTTGTGTTTATATGGTTTGTTTTTGGTTGGGTGGTTGTTTGGCTTGGTGGTGTATTGTGTTAGTTGGGGTTTTATGTGTATGGTGTTGTAGTGGGGTTTGTATGTTTGGAGTGATAGTTTGTTTTTGGGTATGGGTTTTGGTGGGTTTTGTTAGGTTGGTGTTGTGAGTTTATATATTTATTTTTTGGTTTTGTGGGTGGGTTGTTAGTAGGGGGTTGCTATGTAGAGAGAGAATTACTTTTGAGGACTGGCGTGTATGAGGTATATATGTGTGTGTGGTTGTTGGGGTATGTAGATGTGTTTGTTGTTGTGATGTTTGTTGTGGGGTGTAGGGGTGTGTTTTTGGGTGGGTGTGGTGTGTGGTTGTTTGCTTGTTTGTGCTGTCGTTATAATTATATGTGTTTGGTTATATGAGTTGGTTGGGAGTGTTTAGGGTTTGTGTGTTTGTTGTTAGGTAAGTTTCTAGTATGTTAGGGGGGGTTGTTTGGTGGGTATTCTTTGGTTTGTTAGCGGTTGTGGTGAGTAGGTGTGTTTGGGGTGTGGTATATATTTGTTTGTTTTTAAAGGGTGTTTGACAGACGGTGGTTAGTTTGTGTGTTTTACTTTAGTGCGTGTGGGGATTTGGTGTGTTGATTTATGTTTTGGTTGGGCGTGATGTTTGTGTTTTTATTAGTTTTTGTGTGTATGTATGGGTTGGGTTAGGTTATGGCGCGTGGTTAAGATTATTGTAGATGTGGTTTAGAGAGGTATATGGTGTGTAGTGCTTTGTCGTGTATAAGTGTGTGTGTTTCGGTTGTTGGTGGTTTTGGTTGATTTTATTGAGAGCGTATTTTGTTCGTGTGTGGGTCTTGTGTGGGTGGGGTGTAAGTGTTTGTTGGAATTTGGTTGACGTGTGTGGCGGATAAGTCTAGTAAACATGCGTGTGTGGGTGCTATTAGATGGCAGTTTTTGGTTTTAAGTGGTTTGTGTGTGCTATGGTTGTCGAGTTTTTGTTGTTAAGGAGGAGGTGGTAAGTGATTGAGTAAAGGATGGTGTGGATTATGTTGTAGGGGTGTGGTGGAGAGAGAGGTGAGTATGTGGTGAGTAGTTGAGTTGGGAGGAGATGTGTGGGGTGTTGAGATTGTGGGGTGATTGGGATGAGTTGATGGATTGTGGGTTTTTGTGATTGGGGTAGTGTGGATAGTGGTGGGGGGATTGAGATGGAGTGTATTGGTTTGGAGATATGTATGTGCATGCGATGTGTGGGGTTCATGGGGTTCGTTTTGTGGTGGGTTAGTTGTGTGGGATTGTTTTTGTTTTCATTTTCTTATTTACTCATTTCGCCACACTTGAGGACTTAATATATATATATATATATATTATATATATATATATAATTATATATATATATAAGTAATATATTATATATATATATATATTTATTATATATTATATAATTATATATATATACTGATGCTACTAGAGCGATTATTATATATAGTTGTAAAACTTTGAAGATTGAAAAGAGAAAAGAATGACTTTACATATATATATATATCTATATATATATATATTATATATTATATATTATATTATATATATATTTTATATATATATTATATATATATATATATATTATTTATTATGATATATTTATATATATATATATTATATAGTCTATATATATATTAATATATATTAGATATATTATATAATTCTATATATATATATATATATATATATAATATATTATATATTATATATATATATGACTATATAATATATAGTATATATTGTATTATATATATATATATATAATATATATATATATATATATAATATATAATAATATATAATAATAATAATAATATAATAAGTGAATAATAATAATAATACGAAAAAGAAAGATGGAAAGGCAGAATAAACGTCATATTATCTTAGCTGTTATCGTTAAAGAGAATAAGAAATTTTTCTTCCGTATGCGATCTCTCTCTCTCTCTCTCCTCTTCGTCTCTCTTCTCTATCTTCTCTCGTCTCTTCTCTCTCACCTCTCCTCTCTCTCTCTCTTTTGTTTCTGGTGTGTTGTTTTTGTGGTGTGGTTGGTGGTTGATTAGTTTTTGTATTTATACAAACCTTGTTTGTGTGTTGGTTTCTGTTGGTGTTGCTTGGTGTGCTGTGGTCGGTATCTCGGTGTTGTTTCCTTGTGGTGTTTCTGTTTCTTTCTTGTCTTCGGTGTGTCGGTTGCTTGTGTAGGTTTGTTGCTTGGGTGCTGCTTGTCCTTCTCTCTCTCTCTTGGGTTGTTGGCTCTCGGTGGGGGTTTGTTGTTGAGTGTTGTGGTGTGTTGTTGTTGGTTGTGTGGGTTTTTGGATGGTGTGTTGTTTGTTGGGTTGGTTTGGTTTTTTTTGCTTTGATTGGGTTCTTACTCCTCTCGGTCTCGTCGGTCGTCTCTCTTCTTGTTCTCATGATTCTCTCGTGTTCTCTCTCTCATCTCTCTTCGAATCTAAGCTAAAAGTTGTGAGACGTTTTAAGAACTGATGTTATAGATCAGTGGGTTAAACTGCTCGCGATTCGTTGTGGGGACACATCCCGGCTTTGAATTTTTATGATTATTTGGTCGTATTTTGATTGTTGGGAGTTAGTGAGAATAGTCTCTTATTGTGGTTTGTGTTTTATGTTGTTTGTTATAAATGGGAGTTTGTTTGGTTGTATAAGTGCGTTGTTCCTTTTATAATCTCAGAGATTGTAGAGTAAGAGTAGAGGGGGTATTAGTTTTAAGTATTAAATCGCTATTTTTTCTCCTCAAGTACTTTATGGTTGAAGTGGTTGTAGGTTGATGGGCTTTAGTGGTTGGTTTTGGTTTGTGGTGTGTTGGTGGTTGTTGGTGTTGTTTTTTGTGATTGTGTTTGTAGTATTGGGGGTGTGTAGTGTTTTGGCTTCGTATTCTTGATGGTTATGTTTTTTTTGTGTGGGTGTTGATCCTCTTACCCCTTTTATATATATATATATTCTTTAGTTTATATTATATATATATATTATATACATAGTGTATGTGTAGGCGTTCCCATCATCAAACAAAAACTAAACTATGAAGTCATTCCGTGTGTGTGTATCCGAACGCGCAACAACAACAACAATATGGGCATATACACATGAACGTATGTACTGTACGCATTTACACACTCATATCGTTTGCTTAGTTGTCGGCGTCCGGTGGTCATCACTCTTGAACTTACTTAGGTATTCACTAACAAGTATAATAGCCCTTAATGGTTCGAAATTTTTAAAGTATTCGAAAATCGATCAAGCGAATAGAAAAATACACTGTTGCTGAGCACGCACTTTGATGTCGAAGTTTGCAAAAGTCGTTTAAAAATGAATAATCTTCTGAATTTATTCCTATTACCAGGCAAAAGAATTGATCTCAATAACTTTTTTCGAAAATAGTTTAAAACATCTTTGACCTCATTTATTTTTTATCTATTCAAATAACATTCAATATCAATAACACAAACTTTTAATGATATATTTACAGCCCAAAATTAGTAAAGTCCTTTATATATTTGTCTTAAATCACATCAAATCAATTATAATTATTACTAAGCATTATTTTAATACTTTTGAGAGATTTAATATCATTAAGTGATTTAACCTGATTAAAATGTAAATGAAAAGCAATATAACCCATTTCGAACAGTAAGGTTCATTTATTTCTCCCTAGATCGTAATTTCAGATAACAGCCAAAGTAAAGTTCAATATAAAGTCATGTGTACTTAAGCCAATTTCGGGAAAATTGAATTCTGTAGTACTTTTTAAGGTCAAATCCCATGTACTTACACCATCAAAGCTTCAAATTAGCTTTCATTACAAAAATCTCATAAAACTTCATGGAAGCTAAAATAGAAAAAAAAAGAAGCTTTCCTCATATGCCAAGAGGAAATGAATTTTTAATCCAGAATTATCCCTGGCTGTTGCATTAAGAATTAACACACCCAAATCTGTAACTAAGTAGCCTAATACACGTGTAAGATAGAAACATTGTGGGAAAAATTATGTTCATTTCATTCAGGTAGGATTTTGAAACCTTCTTAATCAGGTAAAACGCCTTAATTAAGAAATTGATCTTTCCTTGCTTCTCAATGAAATTTACGTATATATATATATATATTATATATATATATATATATATTATTATTAATATATATATATATTATATATATATGTATATATTATATATATATAATATATATATTATTAAGATCACTCAGTAATGGTTTGTGGATTTTGGGGGGGGATTTGTGGTTTTGGGTATTGGCGGGTTGTTGTTGGTGTGGGTGGTGGGGTTTAATATATATAATATAATAAGTATATATAATATTATATATATATATATATATATAATATATAATATATATATATCAGGGCGTAGTGAAAACTTTTTCGGGGGTTTTAAGTAATTATAATATATATATATTATATATATTATATATATATATATAATATATATATATAACATTATTATTTATCTATTTATATACTTATAGTATATATTATATATATATTTACATATCTTCTCAATGAAAATATATATATATATATTATATATATATATATATTCTTTCTTGAAAAAAAAAAGAATAAAATAATTATCTTTCACCGATAACAATTTCAAAATACAAAGAAATGTTATTTTATTTATATACATAAAATTTATTTTTCTTGTTTCATTATATATATATATATTATATATAAATATATATATAATATTATTATATTATATTATATTATTATATAATATATATAATATATATTATATATATATATATATATATATTATATATAATAATTATTATTATATATATATATATTATATATATATATATATATAACTGTAACTCGTTATAAATCTGACCAGATAATACGGCCTAAACAAAAATTTACTCCGGTCAGATGTCGGATATCCGGCCAGTCAAAGTAGTTTTCTTGTCCATTATCTCAGCTGCCAAATTACCTGTAAACAATTTGATATGACATACTTTTTCCTTATAAATACTATTGTTATGCAAGTATAACAGCTGAGTATCTTAAATTTAAGAAACTTAAGAAACGCCGTATCTTCCAGACATTGCAAGAAAATACGGACCTATACACAAAAGGTAGACAGGGAAAATAAATCTGGTTATTTAGAGTTTTTCTAACGAATCCTACAAAACCTAACTTAACTTAACTTAACTTAACTTAACTTAACTTAACTTAACTTAACTTAACTTAACTTAACCTAACCTAACTTGAACTAACTTTATCTAACCTAACCTAACCTAACCTAACCTAACCTAACCTAACATAACCTAACCTAACCTAACCTAAACTAACCTAACTTAAACTAACCTTTTTTCCTGTCACCCATTTGGGCTGCTCCCGGAAAATACTAGTGTCTTTAGTAGGAGGTTGTTTAGCCAAGCTGACATTTACATCTCAAAAAGAAAAAAAATTTCGCCTGATAAAAAGTTTATACGCTTCTATTTTTGCACCATAAGAATTTGTGAATCTTAAACTTTAAAATTAATTTGGCTAAAACTTTTCTAAAACTTATCCTTCTCCAAAATTTAAAAATCAACAAATTACAGTAATTAACAATGAATTATCATTAAGAATATTATTTTTATTAAACTCAAAAAAATTACCAAAATTATAAATTCGCTATTATTTATATATTTTTTTTTCACTGATAATTTGAATATTTTTTTAAAAAATTTTTGAATTAAATAATTTGGACAATTTACAAAATGTTTATGAATACCTAACAGTATATGAAATTTTTATCATGTTCTGTCCTTCTTAAACCTTCCCCAGTTTATTCCCATTAATTTGAATAGCAAAAATTTGAGTTTTAGGTTTATGACTCCTTTATAAAATCTCCAAAAATAATAATAAAAAAAAAATCTTGGTATTGTAATGGATTGATTTTCGATGATATGAGGCAGATCTTCGAAATTTTATACGTCGAACTTAAAATTTACTATTTTTTTAAACTATTCATTCGATTTTTATGAAATTATTATCATATACAAATAATACACTATATTTAGGGGTATCCACAGTTATAATAAATATAGGAAAATTCAGAATGAAGTAGAAGGGGTTGAATAGATGTATTTTATTTTGTGAAAATGGAAGTAATTTGGAGGTAAAATGAAGAACTATGGTAGTGGATTTGGGTTAATAATGAAAATTTTTTACCAATTATATCACATATGAGTTTGTAGGAGATATTGTTAGTGGTAGAAGTAGGAGAATATGATATATATGTAAGGTTGTGTGTTGTGTTTGAGTATGTTTAGTCTCGTATGGATTTTAGTTGATTAACATAAAGTATGTGTCTATTAATTGACTCATTATACGGAGGGGCAGTTATTTATGTGGTTTGTGTGTAATACAGTAATATATATATTACGAAAAGTTGATAAGAATATATTATTTAGTTATTTTCTCGGTATGGGGGTATGGAATTGAGAGGGCGGAGTATCGGGTGGGAGTGTAGTTATAGCTATAGTAAACTAAATATTTACTGTAGTGTTCTTAAGTATGAGATAAACGAGAGATAAAGATGCCTAATATTTCAGGATGGTTTTTAGGAGTAGGTAGGGTAAGAGAATACACTAAGTAGTGATACTATAATATAGGTGTATGCATAGGTTACACTTATACTATACTGGAGGAGGATAGAGAATATTTTGTTAGAATGTGATCTATGGTAAGGGTGATCCTATTAAGTAGTATCATAATGAGTAGCGAAGTGTCAGTACCTATATATAACAATAATTGGAAGGGTGAAGTATATGGTGTATTATGTTGGATATATAAGCTCAAAGGTAATAATTTATAATGTTAGATGACTGGTGAGATTGTAGTATGTTAGATATTAATTTAATATGATGATATGGTTTTGGTAGGTATTGGGTTCGGTAGCTATACTATGAGATATGTAGCGGTATCACCTCAATATCAGCCCTATCTGCAAAAAATAATGTCGTCAATACATTTACGTTAACCCACATAAGTACTGAGGTATAATCTATTAGTAGAATCGAAGACGAAATGAGCGGTAGGACATAGATAAGTTAAGTGATATACGAAACTTTCCACAGCAGATTCCTATTAAAAGACTGTCTATATGGCACACACAAGAATTGGGAGTAAGAGAGGAGATCATCCTCAGATGCGTACAATAACTACTATTATATTTTAAATTTCATAGTAAGATCGTTTCGACTTACAAATATACCTATATATACCTTAGGAATATGATTATGTTATTTATAAATTATATTAAATGTATGACTTAAGTATATGATACCCTAATTATACTTCCTACCCTCTACTATCACTAACATATATTTAGGTATTTAACTACACAACTACTACTAATACGAAATTTATCCAACCATTCCATTACATATATAAGTAGGAATTTACATTTTCAAGTTACCATACTAGCATTTTAACCATTTTGCTTTAGGTGAATTTTTTTTGCTTAGGGAGAAATGAATGGTTTTCACACAATGAAGGCCCTGTAATTATATTATATACTATATTAATATAAGTATTATAATATAACTCAAGTATGTTATAGTATACTATAGTACTATACTATATACTAATAGTATCATATACTATCATATCTGGACTCATATCATAGTCACTATATATATGTTCGAATACTATCTACAATATTCCTAGTATATTATTTATATTAATATAATTATCTCACTTAATATAATATATATTAATGATAATAGTATATTATTAAATATTAAGTATATTATATTATTTTATAATCCTATATATAATAGGGTATATACTATATGACCAAATATGTACTGAGTATAGTACTATATATATATATTTATATAGAATCATACTATAATTAATATATTATATAATATATTATATACGTAATATTATATATATCAACTATATATATTACTCATAATAAATCTTGATATTCATAAAGAGCCGGGGTGGACCCTATCCTAATATATATATTATATTAATTAAATATATATAAGTGATATTAATATTCATATACTTAGTGTTAATATTAGGTAATATCTACGTAATAATATCTATAACCTATATAGTAACTAATTATATACTTTATATATATGCAGTAGGTTTACTTTATATATATTCTAGTTATCTGTGATTCTCCTAATGTGTAAGCTCCGTCAATGTTATATTATACATGTATGCCTTTTCTATGCACAACTCATGTTTGTTAGTATCGAACTTACCGCCATGCGTGTGAATGTCGACGCTTTTATACTTAAGTATATTAACCATTATGATCTACCTTTTGTTATTACGATTAAGGCTTTGGTGATTAGGTTTAAGGTTTTACGGTATTAGATGATATTTACTCGAGTTGTACTCTTAGATGATTGGCTAATTTGAGTGTACTTTACAATGAATTCAGGTTATCACGGAATATAATAGTTACTGTTAATTCACTAAAGGGATTAAGGTTCAGCGTATGAAATTTGAGAAGTAATATCATTAATCGTGGGTAATAAGTTATGTATATATGGATATCTGGGTGTAGTATGTGTAGTGCTGTATTTAGGTCATAGGATTACGGAGTAAAAGATAATTCTATTTGGTTATATGAATCATAGTATGGAATTCTCAGAGTGTAAAATAGATACTATAGTGTAGTGTTATCAGTTTCCTGAAACTGGTAGATACCACCGCTGTTACGGAATATAATAGAATTCAGAGCGAATTCACAATTGCATTACAGCAATTTTAAAAGCTTAATGGATTTACATTATAAACACACAGACTGTAATCTCTCATCATAACCTGCTAGAGACTGAGAAAAATGACTGGGATGGACCATAAATTTAACTCTATAATATTCAACTGAATATATTTTTCTGGTTTTTATATGTATTTAGGCATTGTATAATAATATATCATTATCTTTATCGGTTAATCTATTTCACTTGCCACATTACTTAGTTTTATTCATTATTTTTATTATAGTTTTGTATTCTTTACAAATTTTATTACATACATATATCGCATCTGCTTTTACTTTGAGTGTCATATTTTCACATGCTATCTAAATAAACTGAGGTGAAAGTTTGAGAGTGGACAGGTATCTATAATCGCTTATAAACTTTAATTAGAAATGCTCTGCAGTAAAAATATATCAAGATCACATCATTATTGCATTTATTATTATAATTTAATTAAGATTGCATAACACTATCAACTAATTGATATTATATGAGAAATATAGTAGGTAACAAATTTTTTAAGCGTCTAATCTTATGATGCTATATGTTACAAAAAGCTGGATATAGTTTTTTAAAAGGCCTGGTTCCTCGTCAGAATATTTGTTTCGTATTATGCTCGATATAGATGTTTCTTGATATACAAATTATTTTGACTACACCCAGCTCGGATGTGATATGTATATCGCAATTTTTCATCTAGATATAACTCTTTTTACGCTTGATATATCTAGTCTCTTAGAGAGTTGATTTCTAAGCTCGCGGCGTATATCTACTCGTTGAGTAGGTATTGACGCTCTTGTGTAAGTATGATATATATTACTACGTATATCAGCTACGCCTAAGCTATGCTACTCATCCACGTCGCCGCCAATAGTGGTAATACTATCTACTACATAACAGTTTACAAACAAACAGGCTACAGGAACACCAGATCGACATTGTGATAATATTACTAAGCTTAATCTGTGAACATCATATCTATTTCACTAAGTATCTATTAACGCGCCTACCTATTACGTATTTAATGATCTCACATAATACTGACTATTATTCTCTTGTGATTATCTTTATGATAATTGTACTACACTTGAATTGAGAGCAATTAATTCATCTTCCACACAGACATACTCTTGCATAGGTGTCATAAATACACTAAACATAAGTAACCTATTTACAGCGATAACTGACCTAGTCTAACGCAATTGTAGTGGTAACATAAAGTGTAATACTTATAGTCGTACAGAAAAGGATAGTTCTATTTCGAGCACTCACAGTTGAGCGCGGTAGATTACATTTGTGGCTAAAGACATCTGAGCATATTTAGAAATATATAGATGAAAGTTACAAATTCCCAGAAATACATATCGCCGCCAGTGATCTATATGAGTAAACTTGGTTAGTAGAAATAGTAAAAAAGTTTTACTAGCTAAATTATTAATAAATAATTTTTTATTACACATTAAACTTATATAATATATTATTGAATAATACTCAGTAATTTGACGATAATGATCATTCTAAAATATATAAATAAATAATAATTTAAATATATAATATATATATATATAATAATAATAATAAATCAATAATAAATAATAATTAAATTATAAATTAATTTATAATATAATTATAGTATAGTATAATAATATAATATTAATATATGAATAAGTAATAATATAATTCTAATAACAACAGTATATGTAATATTATTCATATTAAATTATATAATAATTAAATAATATATATAATTATATATAAATACTAGAGTCTCAAAAAGGTCACATATACTGAATTGATGTCGGTAAATATCATCATGAAGTTGTTATAACATCCGAGTAGAAGGGAATAACTCTAAATTAAATAATGTTAGTGATAATTAATTTTAAATTTATAAAAAAATAATAATAACTATATCTCAAATTAATTAGAATAGCAGCATCGGAAGGGTCGGAGAAAAATCAGTAATATGTATGATGTGTATGATTCGTGTGTGGTTGGTGTGTTTAGTGTTGTTATTGATGTGTAGTAGTTGTGCTAGGTGTTGTAGGTGTGTGTGTGTGTAGGTAGTGTCGATGAGTGGTGGTGGTAGTGGTAGTGCTAGTGATAGTGGTAATATGAACACACTACTAATATATAATAAATAATATATATATATATAATAATAATATGTATAATATATAATAATATATATAGTATATATATAATATTATATAGTATATATACTAATAGTATTTATATAGTAGTAGTATTAATATAGTATATTAGTATATTTATTATATATATGATATATATAGTATATTAATATAGTATATTATATATATAATATATATATTATATATATATATATAATAGTATACTTATATATAATTATGATATATTGTATAAGGTATATAATATATATTATAGATATATATATTATATATTATATATATAGTGTATATATAATAGATTATTATATATACTTATATATACTATATATATATATAATATATATATATATATAATATATATTAATATTATAATGATTATATTATAATCTAACTATACTTATATTATATATATAATTAATAAGTGAATAAATATATACTGTGTATAGTACTATAATATATATAACTATATATATATATATTATTATAGTATAATAATATTATATATATATATGAATATATATAGTATATTATAAATAGTACAGTAATATATATTTATATGACTATTAGAATTGATATAGTATGAATATATTCAGTTAATATATTTATTACTATATATAATTTATATATATTATGATTATATATATATATAATTATATAGTTACTGAAGTAATATTGTGTATTATTAACCTATATATATACCCGCCCCCATCTCTTTTGCACTTATATATAAGATATATATAATATATTATTAATATTATAATAGATATATATATTAATTTATATTAAAGTATATATGATATATATATATACAGTATAAATAGAAAAGTATATATTATACGATGATTATATATATTATATATTAGTATATCTATATATATAATATATATATATATATATATATATATATATACATATATGATTATTAATATATATATATATATATTATTAAGGTATATAATATATATATATATGGGATTAGTTAATATAGTAGGTATATAGATAATATATATAGTTAGTATATATACTATTAATATATTATATAAGTATTATATAATATAGATATACAGTATGTATATCATAAATATATTATATATATATAGTATATTATATTATGATATATAGGTATTAATATATATTATATCGTAAGATAAGCGTCTAGATATATCTACATATATTTAAAAATTTTTTATTCGTATAAAATCATTATCTCCTTGGTTCTACTGAAGTATTGGTTAGTAACTCACAACTCACGCCTGAAGCTAATAAGAGAGTGAGTGTTCGAGTAATGCTTCATTACCAAGATCTGGCCGGTGAGGTAACGAATCAATATGGAATAATTATCAATACGAGTTCAATTACGTGATGAATGACGTAAGTTAATAGTATGAGAGCTATATTGAAGTATAAGATTCAAGTTGCCTGAATATAAGTGCAATTATATAGGTAGGTCAATGGCGTGTATGATATATTATTTATTACTAGATCATGATCAGTACATACAGACAACTAAACAAGCTTAGTAAACTAATCATATTAACATACGACTCATAAAACGATAGTATAAATTTGTACTAATAACTTCTCGATGTTCTTTATCTGTGTAGCAATGAGTTTATATCCATAATAGGTATGTCAGTAATGAGAAAACAGAAATCCACAGTTTTGTAAGTATGTAAATGGTATCACATAGTCATAACATATAATACAAACAATTTGCATTTTTCTATTGATAACAGGCGCCTTTTCACACCTTGTAAAGATATTTTAAAAAATTTCCTAATCTATATATTTAATTATATAATGCTAAACGTAACTTGACTTACCTTCAACTTGAAAAAAGTAATCGAATTAACTTATTACTTAGTGTATACCATTTATTTAAATTCCATTGTTTCGAGTAAAACAAATTCAATGCTAAACATACCTGAAATAAACTTATATCATTGTGTGAGTTTTCATTCTAGGAAGAATAAGCTATTCTATCATAATACGCTATAACGCGGGCTGTGGCACGAACTTTGCAATGTGAGAGAAGGCGACGAGGTGGGAGAGAATAGAACATACAGTGAGTGAGGTTTAGCGAGATAAGAGATATAATATATCGTAATGGG
Organism: Trachelipus rathkii; assembly: GCA_015478945.1. Classification (NCBI taxonomy): domain Eukaryota; kingdom Metazoa; phylum Arthropoda; class Malacostraca; order Isopoda; family Trachelipodidae; genus Trachelipus; species Trachelipus rathkii. The sequence goes on from JABUQX010069210.1 coordinate 20,524, forward strand.
AATGCTAGTATAATTTACGAAATTTTTTTTTGACTTCGGTCATACATTAAACGTCTCAATAAATAAATATTCATCATAGACCCAGCATTAGGATATATAATTAATTAATATTAAATATATTATATATTAATATATTATATATTAGTTAATATATATTAACTAATATATATATATATATATATAATATAATCTTATATTTATATGTAGTATATTATATATACTTATATAATTTAAGTATATATATACTACTATTAATAAATATATATCATATTAGAAATAAGGTATATTAATATTTGAGTTATATTTATATAAAATATATCCGTATATATAATAATATAGTATAATTGATTATATTATATTATTAAATATATTTATTAATATAGTATATATATATAATATATATATATATTTATGATATATGTATATACTATATAGTATATATTATACTATACTATATTATTATTAGTCAAAGGTGGGGGCATTAACGCGTAAAAGCGTTAATCAGTTAATCACAGATCGCTATTTTTCGTTAACTATGAATCGACTTTAGTTATATATTTCGAAAAGGAAATAGGGACTCTATAATTGAACGGAGTTACAACTATGAGGTATAATTTGTGGTATATTAACGTTATTACTATATGACTATATACGAAGTTATATAAATATTTGTCCTTACAGATAACAGTGTCTGATTAATTCTCGTATAACGTTACTGTTAGTGATTTTATATGTATAATTGTTTCGTTATATGATATAATTGGTAATTAGGTATTGGAATATTGGCTGAATCAAATAATTGTATAATTTTTTCCTCACAAATTTCCTCATACGCGCTACTCATCTTACTACATGCTCAAAAGTGTTGATATTTATCTTCTTGAACATGTTTTATTATCCGCGTTTAGTATATTTGTAATCACTCATTATTCACATGATAATATAAATATTAATTTATTGAAAATATAAGTGAATATAACAATACTCATTATTTTAAAGCTATTATATAAATTAAGGAGAAATTTTAAAATATAAAATGATATAATAAAAAAAATTTTATGGGAGCGAAATGTCTCAAACTATCAGCTTCGTATTTTTGATGTAAATCATTTCTTGGTAGATATTGTATTATTAGGAGTATAATACTATATATTATACTAGATATATTTCATAACGAATTGGAATTAGAGTTCATATAAGGGTTTAGTAAATATATACGTTCGATAAATATAATACGAACACAATAACTAATTAACATCAGTTCTTTAATAGATAATGAACAAGTCGGAAATCTTACCAGAACATGCGAGAAAGGCTGGGAAGAGATTTATAAAGGTATTGAAAGATATTGTGAATAGGATGTTTATAAATATTAATATTGCAATAAAACACTTAATTGATATTTAACACAAAGTATACGCTCCTTTTAAGCGTCATGTTATTTTATAGTACGTAGTTACGACCAAAAATGACATGGAGCGTGAGATCTTATCATGAGAGTCATAAGCTTCAAGAGTAATCTGGGAACCAATGCGCAGGTGATAACATTACTTCTAGGTTTAGCGTTGTTAATTATTTATAAGGTAGGAAAAAAATTAATTAGCACATTAAGAGCATATAAATAACTCATTTTTACCAGCAAATATGGATTAAATATTTTTTCATTGGATATTGAATTGTTTTTGGGGTAATTTCAGTGTATAGTTATAATTAAGTTTATATATGTTCGCGAATAGCCTTAGTTTCAACTTGGGATTTATTATTAATAGTTTAATTTTAAGTTTGTTATACTCTGATTTTAAAGTGTCAAAAATAGCTGTACATTTCGCTTCGCGTGTTTCTTTCGGAAGTTAGAAATTTTCTTCTCGTAAAGTTAGATTGTCTATCGTACTGCCTGAAGAAACTAACGAAGTAATTTAATATCTTCTCTGGGTAGTTTGTTAATTGATGCTTTAACTGATTCTTTGATGTATGAGTTTTTAATAGAGTTTTAGAATGGAAGTAACGCTTTGAAATTTTCGAATATCTAATTTCCGCTTCAGCAATAAGTTAATTTTAGTTGTGGGTGGGTGAAGGTGGGGAGTTGTGGGGACTTATTTTAGCCTGGTTTCGCTATATTTTAAAGATCTTTTTTGGGTTAATTATAGATTTAGATAAATCTTGCCGGAATATACTGAAGACATTCCGTCCACAACCGGTTTCCATTTCCATGCCTAATTTTTTTTTTCTCCTTTACAGTTTATTTCAGTTTATTTTTAAGAAGTTTAGAATATATATGTATTATTATTATTAATTAATTATTATTATGTGATTATTATTTTTATTATTATTTTGTTAGTATTAATTAGTTATTGATTATTATTTATTATTTTTTATTATTATTATTATTATATTTATTATTATTATTATTATTATCTTTTATTATTTTTATTTATTAATTAATTATTTTATTATTATGATTATTATTATTATTATTAGTTATTTATTATTATTAATATTATTTATTTATATTTATTTAGTTATTAGTTATTATTTACTTTTCAAATTCAAATTTATGTTTTTAACTATTGTTTTTTCAAGAATTTAATATTGCTCTTCTTACATCCTTTTTTATTTACTCTGGTTTTAATTTAATTGATTCCTTGTTATATTCATCCAATATTTAATTTTTTATACTCCATAAAATAGATCGACCAAAATCCATTCTCTTTAAGAATAAAGTCGATCTATCATAAGTTGAAGGTTGCTCAAATTTTTCTAGAAATATATATTAAAAAAACAGAGGCACGCGAGGCAAGCAGCAGGTAATGTAGAAGGAAATTACTAAGGATTATGAGATAGTAAAAAAAATCGAGAATCAGAGCGAACTTTTCATTGATATATTTCATTGAGTCGCCATTTTTTGTATTCTTGAATAGGCCTTTTTCTTTTGTAAATTTTTACCAGGATTCCATTATAAGGTTTTTATAGAATTTATTTGCTTATTTTTCAACAACTTTCTTTCTTCTTTTATAAGGGGGTTTGCTTCTATTTAACTTAGAGAAAGCAAAAAGAATAGATAGATAGATAAGAGCTAGATAGATAAGAATATGATATGATTAGATAGATAGAATAGAATAGATAGGATCAGATTAGAAGAGATCAGATAGTATGATGAGATATATCAGATAAGATACGATAAAGAGTGAGATAAGATAGAGATAGCGATAGATAGATAGATTAGATAGATAGGATAGATAAGGATAGATAAGTAGATAGATAGAGATAGATAGATAGATATGATTATGATAGAATGAGGAGAGATATAGTTAACACAAGATCATGATAGATAGATAGATAGATGATAGAAGATAGATAGATAGATAGGATAGGATAGGATAGATAGATAGGAGTAGGTAGAGTAACATGGGATTTTGAACGATTGATGAATTATTATTATTATTGATATAAATTATCTATCAAGTCATCATGCACTGAGTGAAAAATAAGAGAAATGAAATATTTTAATGTAGTTTATTGTTAACAGAAATATCAAGTTTAATCTAAGTATTTCAGTTAATAAGTTATTATATATTATGAGAGAGAGTATTAAGTAAGAAAATGTTACTAATTTACTTCAAAGGGTTATTTAGTTGTTAGTATTATCTGTAACGGGGACATCGGAGATTGGCGTTGATAAATATATTTTATATAAGATAGATAGCAGAGTTTATGAAATAGAGATAAAGAAATAGGCTTTTCATATGAATATATACTATATATATATAGTATATTATATCATATATATATAGTATATGGATATATATATATTATATGTATATATATAATGAATATATAGCTTTTAGCTTGTATTATATATATATATTATATATTAATTAGATATATATATTAGTAATATATATACTAATATAATAGTATTTAATATTATATACTATTAGTATAATATATATTTATAATTAATATATATTCATACAGGTAAATATAGTTCATGCAATATAATAAATGGTACTAACAATTTAGACTGCTTTTATCTGTTTTTTCTAAGTGGTAACTCTGTATATAACAGAATAGCAGGGATGAATCTATCTTATATGTTATATGAAGATAGAAAGTTAATGAGTCTCATTAATATGCTCATATTGGGATAACCCGATATCACGTCACACGGATAGTTGTCATATCGATAGTAATAATATTATCAAACGTGAACGCATTGAGCCCGGCTATCTAGAGAAGAAATTTATGATAACACGCGATGGAACCGTTCTACAACAGTAAGCTACTATATTAGTACTTACTATAGACGAGTACAATGGATAAACGCATCACAATCACCTTGACGAAAGGAAGTAGCGAGGTACTAATGATATATAAAGTAACCCTCATGTCTGAAATGTTACTACTAGCTAAAATTATCTCTGGACAAACGACTCTGAGAGTACAACACAATCTCAATAGATAGCGTCTCTCACATACTGCATCTTGATAAGCTGTCTATACGTTGGAAATGCTGATTAACTATATATGAATATTAATATCTCTATGCTCTCGAATATGTGACGATGGTACCGTAGACACGCGGTAACAAAAATTTTTGTGAAGGTGATACCTAGCTATAGATATGATGTCAGCAAGTAAGATGCATAGAGTATTCGCTAGTCAAAATATTGTTCTGAGCTAATTAGTGTAGGCCCCTCATTTTATATATTAAATTGGCTACGTATATTATCACGCCATAATTGATAGCTACTATTATGCGAATACTCAGGTGGTCCATGTAAATCTCTATAGTTAATAAAGCTGAAGACCATTATTTAACCTACCCAGTGAGGTGAAAACTGTACTGGTGTTCTGACTTGCAGCATTGGGCGGGCATCATTAGAATCGTTTTTTATAACTCGGAGAGAGAGTATCGATATTAGTGACAGTTACTAATTAAACCTTATGGCTGCAGAAGTCGCGTCGGTCTATCAACATTATGAAGAGGATGTTTGTGATAATAGAATACTCACGATTTATTTACATCAAATAATATAAAATAACTCCTAACTGCTAATATAGGAGCCTCGCTCAATACTATATGGTAATCACATTACTGATTATATATGTACTATTTCACAATACACATGAGAGTTGGATCAACAGGGGTAGTATTGATACCTTAGTCGCGGTTCCCAGTATATATCAGCGCCAATGGTATATTTTTATTATGAGGATAACTTGAATAAGAAAACTCACATGCTTAGATTCTTTTCTTAAACAAACTTATAAATCATTGAAATGGAAATTAAAAATACGAATGTCCTCACACGTTTTTCAATTATCTTCACTAATCACACTGCTTGGAGTTCTGTGCGTTATCAGTAGTATCTAAGGACTAATAGTCAAGTCATTATCTTATTTTCATGCAACATTTAGCGCATAAACCTAGAATGATTTTAAAATATACATGTTATGTTATTCTAGTTAGATATAAGCTCTTAATATAATACCTTGTGCACTATATTCACTAAAACGAATTTGTATTCTTTTCAAGTGTTTAAGTAGCCTAATTTAATATTTTAATGAAAAGACACTACTGTATATATATATTAATTAATATATATATTAATATATATATAGTATGATATATAATATATATAATTATAGTATATATATTATAATAAGTATATATAATTATATACTATATAATTATATATAATGATATATATATTAATATATAGTATAATATTTTAAAAATATATAATTACTATAGTACTAAGAACAAATACATATAATTATTATAGTATATTATATGATATAAGAGCAGAATTTTACTTTTAACGTATATTGTCATGTTCATAAAATATATAAAAATTAATTATCTAATGATAGATATATATTAACTATAATATATATATATATATACATATTAATATTATGATAATATATTAATTTAATTATATGATATATACTATATATATATATATAGTATATATTAATTATTAATATATTATATATTATATAGTAATATTTATATACTTAATAAACGTTTAGTACATCAAGATGTGCTATCGGCCATTTTCGAGGAAATGAATTTTTCTAGGAGATCATACATGTGGGATGGACAATGTGTATTGTAAAAAGGGTCTTCAATAGGTTCGAAGTCATGCATACTTTGCCCGCTATCGGCAACGAAGATTGAGAATATATAGATTTATCTAAAAGCTAAGGACAGATAAAATATTCAGCATGACATAGTGAACTCTTTTATAGTGAAGGTAAAATGAATAATTTAGAACTTGAGATAGATAACGTAAAATATTATAATAGTGGTAGGGCCTAGAATTCGGACTCTAGTAAAATGAGCTTAGAGAAAGTAGTTAAGTTTTAATGTGTCTAGGATGGGATTCCAATAAAAAATAAGATTTTAAGTTGGATGCGACATAGAATTGTATACATCTATAAGTTATATTAGATTATTATCACTAGAGTATTGTTATTATATATTAAAAAAAAAAATGAAAAAAAGTTTATATATAACTACAGTATTTTTCCAATAGAATGAATTTTCAAATTAATGTATTTGTTAGGATTTCTTTTGTGTATTACATGACACTAAAGTATAGATATAAAGATATCTATAATTTATAATATTATGAGAAAATAGTTTGAGAGTATGAATCAAGACGTAAGAAACTTAAGTAATAGTTAGCAGAGAATATCTGATAAAGTTATAAGTTATTTACTGAGATAAAATCCTATATCTATCTTGATGGGTTTAAAAGGTACGAGCAAAAAGACTATCTATGGAGGCGCGAAGAGAAGGACAAGGCATATATAACGAGACGACGTGTAAGTAAATAAACTCGAAGACTCTTATCACATCAATCTCTGAAACGTCTCTAATTATAAGGTATATTCTAATATAGTTAAAAGTAAACTGATCGAATTATCGAACCATGAAGGGGTGAATATAGTGCTAGAACATCTAAGCAATGACTGCTCACCCTGTTCGTAGTATATCTAATCATCGTTCTATTATTATTTTAAATGTTAAATTAATTGTAATATGTAATCGAGCAAGTTTAAGAAGATTAAGTATAAAGTAAATGAAAGATATATGATAATATGGGAAGAATTACACGTAACGAATTACTATTGCTTCTCTGGGATATTGAATCCAAACTAGCCTGTGTATGCAGAGTATTAGATAGGACACTATACCTCAGATGCTGATTTAATCAACTGATGCTTATTCCAACTAAAATAAAAGTTGGATCTAAGATACTCAGTTTATAATAGATAAAGAACAGTATTAAAGCAACCGAGCTCCCTTCAAGGCGACATCACCAGGTGTCCAGCCTGATCTATCCCTCGTTCTTTATATTGTCTTCATTCGCAACACGCAGTGGTTCATTCCCAGAGGAGGCAGTAATTTCTTTACCTTCCCAATATATGTTCTTTCTTAATTTGCATCAACCTCAATTGCGATTAATATGTAATATTTACCATCTAAATATATATAAATGATTTCAGGAGTAGAAATAGCATGTTTATTTCCTGAAAACCTTGTATCATTTAAAGTAAAATCTTATGAGATTTTAATACGTAAATTATTTTGCATAGTAAAATTTATATATTTATTTAATTTGGTAGATTGACCCTCATAAATTAAATTAAGGAAAACAAAACATACAAATGAAATAAAATTGTGAGTTCTGTCATTAACCAGTTAGTCCGTTACTAATGATAAAAAAAAATTCAAAGTATGCTTATGCAGCTTACCATCTGTATCTTTTTTAGCATCTTAAATGATTTGTATTTAAATATTTTCTACAGTAAACTTTGAACCAAAGCCTTGTAGAAGCCATATTTGTTAGTGGATATCCATTATCGATGGTTGAACATCCTCTTTGAGTTGAATCCTTTAAATAAATACTTTTTACCTTCAAGGCATTGTATCGCATCAACTTACCTAAATGCTCAGTATGCTAAAATACAAGCAGAAGTAGCAAGTCAGCTGCAAGAGTCAAAGAATTTGCATCCCTAATGTGATGGATGGAGTAATATAAGAAATGAATGCATAGTAAATTTTGCATCAAAGCCTTGAATTAAACTCATTGAAAAGCACGGAGCTGATAAGTTTCTTAATCATTATTGGAGACAATGCACCAAATATGCGAACATCTTTTAACATAGTCAAGGAAAAATATTCATAAATTGTGCCTCTTGGGTGTCTAGCTCACCTATTGCATTTGTTATGTTCTGACATGTTAGGATGTGCAACCGTTAAAGATTTGATGGCTCGTGGTGTTGATATTGTCAAAACCATAAAAACTAGCCATGTTTTAAAAGCATTATTTGATCAACTTCAATCAGAGAAAAACTCCACTGATAGGATTTCATTGAAACTACCTGGAAAAACTAGGTGAGGCAGCAATTTATTTGGTCTGAAAACCTTATTATCAAACAAAGTTGTTCTTCAGAAACTAGCTGTAAGTGAGGAGGCTGAGCTCTCTAAAGAAATAAAGGGAAGACTATTAGGCGATTCTGTTTTTTGGGATTAGAGTTCAAATAATGATAAATATATTTAAACCCATCATTAAACTGATTACTGCAGGAATCCAACACTCCATATATTCACAACGTTTGTTAGCAGCTTAACAAGCTAGAATTGACTCTGGATAAAGAAATCTTCATGTCACCTCACCAAAAACCTGAGGAGACAAATGTCCTTTTCAAATTAGAAAGCAGAAACCTTTAGAATCAGCCAAATTCACTTGGCAGCTGAACTTTTAAACCCATCTATTCAGGGCAGCAAACTAAAACATACAGAATTGTTTGATGCTATGGGTTTCATAAGTGAAGTTTGTAACCAGATGGGTTTATATACTGTAATGGTTCGTCAAGACAAAAGAAGGTATATGGCGTCGACAGTTTATTTGGGATGATGATGTTGAAGAAAAATTGAGCCCAATGCTACGGTGGAAAGGCTTGCGGGGAACGTGCCTGTTAGCTGGTATAACTCAGAATTCTTGGAGGTCCTGTCACATCAGCAGCCACGGAAAGAACCTTCAGTACTTTCAGCTAGATTCACAGTAGAAAAAGAAACATTGACAACTGAATGAGCAGCAAAATTTACATATCTATCTCATAATTGGAAATTGTTAAACAATACGAAGTACCCATAGGAAGATAACCAAAAAATCAAAACAACATGTTAGAATTACACAGTAAGAGAGCAAATTACACTACAATTACAAGTATCATATCAATAACAAGTTTTCTATCAAGAGGGAGGAGGAGGACTCTCGCGCACACGTTGTGAAGGACACTTCAATATGAATCAACAAGAAACTATAAAATAGTAAACAAATTATCCAATACTATAAATGTTCTTACAGGTGGTATTGCCGATTCCAGTATGAATGAACGCTTAAAGTGGTTATATTAATTGGATCAAACTGTACTATAAGCACATAAATATCTGGAACAATATATGAATGTAGAGACATGTACTGTGTACATTGTTTTTGATAAATAAAAATGTAATAGTAGAATATATATATATATATATATATATATATATATATATAGTAGTAGAGGAGAGTATATATAGTATATATATATATATATATATATATATATATATATATATATATATACTGCCAAATTATTCATTTTACTTTGAAAATATTAAAATGTATGGATTAAACAATTAAAAAGTAGAAAGTTTTTAATTTTTGCCTCAATGTTCATTTGAAACTTGAAACTTAAGAAAATAAATTAAAACAATAAATTAGTAAATTGAATTAAACATTTTTTTCACTTTTATCCATTATAAAACGACTATTAAAATCATAAATTAAAATTTTAAAATTTTTAAGCTTCTTTAAATACCTGGATATTTATGAATTTTGGGTATTTACCCGGGTAAATACCCAAGGTATTCACCCCTTATTATAAATACCCGGGTATTTTACATCACTAGTCTCGAGTAGCCAGCGTAATACAGAGCTTCCTAGGGCGAAAGAGGAGGCTTCAACAGCGAAGCAACTTAGCAGATGGCTATCTCTTTAGGTTCTTCATCGTAAACGAAGCCAATACGAAGAACTATTAAAAAAAAACAGCAAAACCTTTGAAGTGGAGGAAAAACAAAAAGATAAAATAACACCTTTACTTATATATATATATATATATATATATAGAAAGTATATATATATATATATATATATATATATATATATATATATATATATATATATATATATATATATATATATATTGGTGTGTTAATTAAATAACATTAAACAATAACAACATAAACTAAATTACATTAAATAAAACAAAAGTTTTCTCTTAAGGTGTCTCCTGGTTTCAATAACACATGAAATTGCATATTTATGTATACGTGTGTGTGTGTTTCTCCGGTGGGGGGGCTTCTATCGGGAAGATCAATCCTGTAATGTGGCCATATCACTACCTATATATATATATATATATATATATATATATATATATATATATATATACATATACATATATACATACATACATACAGGCGTACTTTGTAAGTGCGTCGAGCAACGTCCTCGCAATAATAATAATAATAATAATAATAATAATAATAATAATAATAATAATAATAATAATAATAATAATAATAATAATAATAATAATAATAATAATAATAATAATAATAATAATAATAGTAATATTGTACTTTAATTTTTTTTACTTTGTTTTAAACATCTCTTGAAAACTTTAAACAATAACCATTTAGTCTAATATGTGCACCATTTAATTCTTCAATTGTGTTTTTATTATTTTTAGTCTGTAAATCAATAATAATAATAATAATAATAATAATAATAATAATAATAATAATAATAATAATAATAATAATAATAATAATAATAATAATAATAAGCAATGTCGCTCCGCCAGAACGCAAGAGTTCAGACTTGCCTGTGGGCGAGCTCAGATCGCCAAACTTGTTTTTTTATGTTGTTGTTTAGTCACCGTACAAAAGAGTCCAAAAATTAATATTAATAATTATAGTTATAAATATTAAAAGCTCAAATTTTAGTATAAATTGTTAATTTAGTTGTGAACCTCTAAATGTATTATTGTATATATTTTTTTCTCATTGGTATTTACTTTTTTTTTTAATCACCGGGCAAAAGTACAGGAAATGGATTAAAAAAATGTAAGTTTATAAATAATAGTAAATATGTAGATAATAATAATTGATAAACTTCAACATAGAACGGTGCGCCGTTCCCCTCAACAGAATCAGCAACTCCCAAAAACCTTTCACCTGAAACTGCATACCTTATTGCTTTTTCCCCAACACTCTTGGATATTATCAATCTAACTCATAAGTTTAGTCATTACACATACCACACCTAATAAAAAATATTTGACAGAAATATAAAAATCATCGGTACCGCATTTAGCGATTGAAGCAATGTCTCTTTTTAAAGGCACCCTCAAGTCTTGCATCTTATTATAAGACACCTTTAACCGGTTTTCCTTAGAACTCCTTCCCAAAACATCATATATTAATAAAATAAAAAAAAAACATTCCATACGATGATAATAAATCGGTGTTCAAAATATAAAAGGGAAAATGTTAACTAAAGAAGCAATCCATGAGTGAGTACAAAACTCCGAGTAACACACCATTCGCGAAAAAGTATGATCGAACAATTGAATTTAAGGCAAAAAATTATTTATTCAAATAATGAATGATCTTGCTCATTTAATCAACGACTACGTTCTCTAGCGTTTCGGTAGTCACGGAAGCGTCCTCAGAGTCAAATAGCCGTTCTGTGAATAGTTATCATATAGCTACGCCGAGCCCCCCAATAAGGGGAGAATGGAGATGTTGGAGAGAATGCAATAAAATTAACTGCTTTGAGATTATGTCAAAGTTACCAATAGGAGCGGAGAGGGCGGATTTACAAAGAGTGTCGAAGTTGATGTAAAAAATAGTTCAAGAGTGTTCAAGAGCTGATATGGATGACCCGGAATATGTTTGGGTTCTTTAACCAACTGACCTAGATCGTTAAGAATGCCGAAGGATTCGGCCAAACCCTACCAGGATCATTATGAGAAAACCTAAACTATTTAGTGTTGTATAAAGTAAAATTCCTTAAATAGATAAAAAAAAAAAGTCTTCTAAGAAGTAGTGAGATACTGGAAATCGGATTACAATAGTAGTAGGAAGACAAAATTTAAATCATTAGAAGATTCAATATTTAGGAGTCGTGTCACAAGAGTAATAATGTTTAAAGAGGCACAAACTCCACCCATCAGAAGAAAATTGAAACAGGTAGAAGTGAGATAAATTCAAATCATAAGAGAATGATTCCCTAGGTCTGTTTCAGATAGAACCACTAACGAAGGTTGATAGTGACAGGTTGTGTTCCCCAAATTCAGAATTAGAACGCAAGTCACTGACATTGGTAAAACGTATGAGAAACCGACGCAGTCACGCCATATATATATATATATATATATATATATATATATATATATATATATATATATATATATATATATATATATATATATATATATATATATATATATATATATATATATATATATATATATATATATATATATGCCTTTTCTGCTATACACATGCATTTGTATTTATTTATTTTTAATTTTTTTTTTCATATATTGTTAACATATAATACTAACAATTAATTTAATTCATAATGAAAATGATCAGAAAGTTTTAAATATTAAAAATTAATTTATAAAGTAAGGAAAAATTATCATTTTGCATCGGAATGGAAAAATATTTTGGGGGGAATAATTTAACGAAAAACAGATAGGCAAAAAAATTGTGCTTTGGGATGTTTTAAACGAAGAAAAGAAAAACGTGAAAGAGAAGTATTATTAAATAATTTAAAAATAATTAGCAATTTAACTAAAAATAATAAAAACACAAGTTGAAAATTAAATAGATTTTGTATAACGAACTAAATAGTTATTATTTAAAAGTTATCAAGGTGTTTAAAATAAAGTAAAAAAAATTATTAAAGTTCGATATTTGTTGCCATTTTCTTGCAGATATGATAGCCCAGGCTATATTGTTGAAAATAATAAAATTGAACTGTTTATATTGTGAAGTACATGTGCGTGTTTTTTGGCTAAAATATTTTTGTGAAAATGTCAGATAAATTTAATTTATTAATTTATTATTATTATAATTTATTAAATATAAATTAGTATTACGAATAAGTTTTACCCATATCGATTACATGAATTCGAACACATTTTTATTTTTTAAGAATTTTGCAGTAGTGCTATTTTCTTAATATAACGGTATTAGTATTTATTAATGTTAACAATTTCCCATAGTAAATAAAAGTTATTAAAAGTCAAAAGAACACTTTATTCTAATAACATAGCTTCACAGTTAGAAGAAATGAAATGAAATAAAAAAAATGTCATATATATATATATATATATATATATATATATATATATATATATATAAAAATAGAAAAAAAAAAAATATATATATATATATATATATATATATATATATATATATATATATATATATATATATATATATATATATATATATATATATATATATAGTATATATATATATATATATATATATATGTATATATATATATATATATATATATATATATTATAGTATATATATATATATATATATAGTATATATAGTATATATATAGTATATATATATATATATATATATATATATATATAGGCAGTAGTATATATATATATATATATATATATATATATATAAGGCAGGGTATATATATATATATAACCAAATTCTACCTAATAATCTAGTGTAACTTAACCTAGCTTCATGTATCCTAACCTAACTTAACCTAACTTAACCTAATTCTAACCTACCGTAATCTAACCCAAACTTATTGTAACCTAACCCATTTCCAACCTAACATAAGCTAACCTAACCTATCGTAACCTAATGTAACGTAGCTCTAAGCTATTGTTACAATATATATATATATATATATATATATATATATATATATATATATATATATATATATATATATATATATATATATATATATATATATAAAGAGTATATATATAAATATATATATATATATATATATATATTAACCGTTTTGTCTTGTTTTAGGTTTTTTTTTTAATAAGAAAATTCTATTCCACTAAAGTTTACTACCTTTCGCTTCTCGGTAGCTGTTAAACGTACGATGCTTTATAAAAGCACAAAACTATATATATATATATATATACATATATATATATATATATATATATGTTATTATTATGGCAAAAAAAAAATACATATATATATATATATAAAAATATATATATATATATATATATAATATATATATATATATATATATATATATATATATATATATATATATATATATATAAGAAGAAGAGAGCATACATGTGTATATATACATATATATATATATATATATATATATATATATATATATATATATATATATATATATATAATAATAATAACAATAATAACAATAAAAATAATAATAAAAATAATAATAATAATAATAATAACAATAATAATAATAATAATAATAATAATAATAATAATAATAATAATAATAATAATAATAATAATAAGGTTAAAGTTTACATACCCTGACAGTTCCTGAAAAAAATTTGGTGTTGCCTGTTTGCTATTTATTTTGTTTGTTGTGCTCGAAACTCATAGACGTCGGCTACTTTTTCGCTATAATTAAAAAAAATTTGAAATCTTTAATTGCTTATATTTAAGGTAAGATAGTTATTAATTGCTATTTTAAGTTATTAGATAGATTTAAATAAATAATTAGACTTGCCTTTTATTAATATTTTTTTTTATAGGTTTGAAGTTCTACTGAAATAAAATGGGTGTAAAGTCGAAAACGGATGCTACTTTTTTCTTATAATTTGAAGCTAAGATTGCGTTCTTTCATTTTTGTACGAAAAGAATTAATTTTAATTTTAGGCGCCGGTGTTGCCGGGAGTTTGCGGTATTCGCGGGCGGTCAGTAGTGGCCTGCGGCAACATGTATGCCAACGCCTCCGTTAATTAATTAAAAAAAAAAAATGTCATGATGAAAATCATGGCATCTCTACAACTTTACGTACATTTAAGACAACTTAAACTGAAATTGTAAGCTTAACTTATATATTTAAGTGTGAAGCTCCAAAAAATATATAGCAATTTCTTTTACTTTTTGTTAACACAATCAAATCACCTGGAAAACTGCCACTCCAAGAAAGCCTGTGTCTTTCCGTCTACAAATCCTCCCTCCTGATTCTCTCACTGGAAAACACCTCACGATCAACTCCTTGTCCGCAACTCCAAGTGCACCATCCACACATTTCATTACATATACATATATACATACATACATACATATATGCCTACATACATATATATACATATTACATACATATACATACATATACATACATACATACATACATGATATACATATTACATACATATATATATATATATTCTTTTTAGTTTGCCTTCAAAATAGTTTTCTTTGTTCTAAAATTGTAGAACAATTAAACTTTATTTGCCCAATATGGCAACATCGAACTTTCTTCCCAAGGTGTCGGGCTATGTAGACCTTTGCCTAATAATAATAATAATAAAAAAATACAGCCAAAACTCCCAACTTACTATACTAGTATACACATATAAAAAAAATAATTTTAAGTTAAACCTTTTCTAAAATATTATAATCCACCTAAAAATGTAAAAAATGAAAGATAAAAAAATTCTATCTGAAAATTCAACCATGGCGGATCAGTTAACTACCATTAGTATAAATTTAAATTTAAAAGATGTGAATTTAATTAAAATTAATATATGTATAAACCTAAATAACACTAAGTATTTATATCTAGTAGAGGAAAAGTTTGCTAAAAATAGGAAAAAAAAAAAAAACAGTTGGAATAATGATTATTAACTCAATCGTTTAGGTTTCATTGTTCCAAGGTGACGTCGATATTATAAATCATTAGGTAAAAAAAGATTACTCTGATTGAAAATAAAAATAAGTATATTAATAAATAAACAAGTAAATAAGAATATCAATCTGATATAGAACAAGGTAATATTTCGGAAAAGGGTAATCCTATCAGATATCGATATTTTTGAATAGAGATCGATATTATAATATTCTCATCAAACAAGGTTGCAATGTCTTTGTACAATCGGCTTCAGATATTTCCCACCCACCTCTATTTAATCAAATATCGAAAGTGGCTTGGTCCAATATTTTTTCTTTAAAGGCCCCCGCCCATTTTTTGATATATATATATATATATATATATATATATATATATATATATATATATAGAGTATATATATATATATATATATAGAGAGCATATATATATATATATATATATTTATAAAGAATATTCTTCTTCCGTCTTCAGAATATTCTTATCCTTTTAAGAGGAGGATAGAGAGAAAGAGGAGAGAAAGAGAGAGAGAGGAGAGGAGAGGAGAGAGAGAGAGAGGAGGAGAAAAACAAAAGAGAAAGAGAGAAAGAGAGAGAGAGAGATAGAAACAGAGGAAACAATGAGAGAGAGAGAGAGAGAGAGAGAGAGAGAGAGTAATGAAGGGCCCATGGATGGATGGATAGGATGAATATCGATTCGATGCCCTTTGGATACCAAATTTTGGATGGATTATTCCAGTTGGGAATTGGATATCCTTCCGTAATTTTTTTGGATAACTCGTTTATGTGTCCATTCGATAACTACTATTTTCATCCGTTGGTTTACGATTGTAGTGTGCATTGGATATCCAGTGGATAACGAACGATGTTCGTCCGCCAGATGTATGATTTTGTTAAATATACTTGCCCTATGGATACCCATATTTGGTCGTCATTTGGATATAGATTTTAGTGCCTTTCCTCTAACTTATGGATAACGCACATCGTTATATCCAAAATCGGTATCCATATGACATCTGCATACTGTTATCCTAGGGATATCTTACAATGTTTAGCTCCTGGATTTACGATTTTGGAATTGGATATCCTTCCGTAATTTTTTAGATAAATCGTTTATGTGTCCATTCGATAACTACTATTTTCATCCGTTGGTTGACGATTGTAGTGCATTTGATATCCAGTGGATAACGAATGATGTTTGTCCGCCAGATGTACGATTTTGTTAAATATATTTGCCCTATGGATACCATATTCGTCGTCATTTGGATATAGATTTTAGTGCCTTTCCTCTAACTTATGGATAATGCACATCGTTATATCCAAAATCGGTATCCATATGACATCTGCATACCGTTATCCTAGGGATATCTTACAATGTTTGGCTTCTGTTGTGTCCATTCAGTAACTATTATTTTCATCCGTTGGTTGACGATTGTAGTGTGCATTGGATATCCAGTAGATAACGAACGATGTTCGTCCGCCATATGTACGATTTTGTTAAATATATTTGCCATATGGATACCCATATTTAGTCGTCATTTGGATATAGATTTTAGTGCCTTTCCTCTAACTTATGGATAACGCATATTGTTATATCCAAAATCGGTATCCATAAGACATCTGCATACAATTGTTCTCCTATATGATGATATCTTTTACAACAGCCATCCAGTGGATATAATTCGTTCAACGTTTTATCTAAGGATAGTTCTATTCCGTCGACACATGGATATAAATTTTAGATAGATGTTGAATAACGCACATCGTTATTCCTTATTATATTCCATTATATATATATATATATATATATATGCATATATATATATAGTAGAGCAGGTATATATATATATATATATATATATGTTGCTATGCTATATATATATATATATCGCTTTATATCTCTTATTGTATTTCTGTTATTGTTTTAATTAGTTAATTGTTGAATTAATTACTTGACAGATTGATTGATTGATGTGCATAATAATTAATAACGTCATATTGTAACTGGTCACGTGTTAAACCTGAAAGTGCCAAGTAGACAATAGTCAAATTTTTTTTTTTTAAAATGATTATTAAAAACTTTCTTATTAATGGAATATATTTATTTAAAAAATAATAAATGCAATTATTTTAATTTTAGATCGTTTTTATTTTGCCATATTAGGTAAATTACAAAAAATTTAATTATTTATTATATTGCCTCAAAAGTTTCCCATTGCCGCCATTAGCTATTGCACGGGAAATACCTCTATAATACTAAAGGTTTGCGTATTTCTTGTTAATATACTTCATAAAAAGTGAATTGAATCCAGTTATTATTTTATATGAGATTGAATTATGCCATATAAATAGCTAATTGAATACTTCATACATTAATAATGACAGAAGAGTCAATTAATTTACAAATTTTATTTCCGATATCCGTCATTATATATGTATGAATTGAGTGTTTGATAGGCTTATAAAATTCTAATATCTTCAAGATCAGTGGAGGTAGGTATTATTATTATTATTATTATTATTATTATTATTATTATTATTATTATTATTATTATTATTATTATTATTATTATTATTATTATTATTATTATTATGATTATGATTATGATTATTATTATTATTATTATTATTGAAGGGCGTAACG
>JABUQX010069211.1:5000-15000 GCA_015478945.1 Trachelipus rathkii
TAACTAATACAGTGAGAAAAACTAACGGAAATGGATTTAATTATATTTAAAGAGAAAGATCTGTAAACAGATCTTACGTTGACAGTAAACTAGTTAAATTGGACTTGCAGTAAACTACATTCGAGAAGTAAACTTCAAGCAGTCCAGAATTAAGTAAACTTAAATCTATGAAGGAGGAAACTACATTCAAAAAGTAATCCTTAGGACTTAGCTCAAATCTTATTAAACACTTTTTTTCTACAGAAAACTATTAGGATATCTTAGGAGTTCTTTAATATACAATATTAGCTTAAAATCTGTGGAGTTTTGTGAACATGTCATTAATAGTAAAGATATTCTTCCCTGGAAAGAACTTATTTGGAGTTCTTAATTTTCAAGACCTGACAACGGTTATAAATTTAATCAATTTTTAGGCATTGTAAACTTCTATTTATTCTATATTCATAATTATTATTCTATAATTAAACCATAACCTTGCTATACTGGAAGGCGTTTTGATTGTTGGACAAGAGTGCCAAACGGCTTTTGAAATAGTTAAGTCAGCTTTAGTGAGTCCTCCATTATTAACTTTTCCGAAATATGCACATTCTTAATCATGGAAATATGAAATTATTTAAATGTTCCGAGTGCAGCTATGGATGTAATAATAAAGGAAACTTAAAGGTACACATGCGTAAACATAGAAAGGTAAAATTATTTAAAAAATGAATTAGTAAATGATGTAAATAAAGCTTAAAAAAAAAAACGAATAATGGTACATATAACTGAATAAATAAATAATTCTAATTAATTAATCAGCACTTAAATCTGAATTATTATTCAGTAAATCTTATTTTTTAGGGGGTGGGAAAAGAATTGAGAAAAATTGTAAAGCTCTATCATTCTAACACTCGGGTAATTAATTGTAAAGAAAACTGAAATTTAATATAAAAATAGTAAAATCTCGTAAATAGAGATAATAAAAGGTTAGGTAAAATGTAGATAATCACTTAATACTTCAAAGTAATAGTTAATTTAAGGTTAAACAGTATCTATAATCTTAATTTACACTAATTAAAAAAATGACATACTTCATATAAAAAGATTAAAATCATGTGTTTTATATAAGGTTATTCTAATTATCTAAAAGTGTATCTACCAAATCCTTTATCTATATTTATTTTAATATTCGTGTAATTATAGATATAAATTATAATAGCTTGTTCTATTTGTTCTTTATCATTAATTTGAATAGGTCCACTCCCCTTCATAATTAGGCAACTGGTGCTGCCCCTTAGAGATAAGCGGCACTCTCCTTCATGACACACACACACACACCTGCCACACACATAAACGACAATCCACACACACACAAATCATCTACCAATAAACCTATCACACCTGGAGAGAGCAAACACATCACCAATTACTGAACATTATACTTCCCTTTTATAATATATATATTTTTTATAATATACATTGATAAAAATACACAGAAATACAAACAATCTAGAATTGAAGCCTATGAAGGGTCGGCTTCCAAGATACTCTTGAGTGCATTATAATTCACATCCTATTATTTACCTCAATATTGGTACTGGAAATGGCTCTCGTGTAGTTTTAGTGCCCACACGAACAATTCTTTATAATATGAATAGTGCAAGAAAATATATATATAAATATATATAAATATAATAAAATATAATTAATATATATATATAATATAATATATATATATATACCTACTATATTTCTGTGTGTGTAACGTTTAGTCTTCCTTTATATACCTATATATATAGTAATACTTATATATAATATATATAATTATAATTATATTATATAATCAATAATTAGAGCAGCTTCGACTGATACTAAACGAACCTCTACGAAGTTGTGTGATTGAAACATCGGCGAATGCTTCGAAAAAAAAGAGACAATATCTAACTTCCCGGCAACAGTGAGATTCTCATCATTGCCCATCAATTATATATATAAGTATATATAGATATTTTTAATATATTAATTATATTTATAAATTTAAATTTAAATAAAAGCGTATATATTTATATATATATTTCACTTAATTAGTAATATATAAAGTATATATACTATAGTATATATATATATATTTTTTAGATAAAAATCACTATATATACGTACTATATGTTACAGTAACGTCTTATTTTACTGTGACATACTATAAACACCTATATATTTATTATCTAATTCATATAAAAAATTTTATATATTTTAAAAATAATTTATTATACCTCATACAGTAATTATACCGAGTGATACTTATACTAAATACTTTTATCTAATATATACTAGTATAATAATT
The DNA here is from genome assembly GCA_015478945.1 of Trachelipus rathkii. NCBI lineage: Eukaryota > Metazoa > Arthropoda > Malacostraca > Isopoda > Trachelipodidae > Trachelipus > Trachelipus rathkii. The sequence goes on from JABUQX010069211.1 coordinate 7,321, forward strand.
ATATATGTATCTAGGTATTAATATACAAATATATTATATATATAACGTACCTTATATATATATATATATATATATATATATATATACTATACTATATATATATATATATTATATATACGTTAGTATAATCTACGTAAATATATATATATAGATATATAATTATATTCTGAATATATATACTTATATATAATATATATAAGTAGTATAGTATATATATATATATATATATATATAATATTTATATTATATTATAAGTATATATATAATAATATATAAGTATAGATATATATATAATATATATAAATATATAGTATTTTATATATATATGGTTGACACTAGCTGAAATACTCATATATTTGAAAATATAATTGTATTTATATTATATACAGTATGATATATATATATATATATATATATATATATAATATATTATATATAGTATAGTATATATATATTATATATATATATAATATATATATATATATATATATATATTATATATATATATATTATATAATATAATTAATATACACTTATATACTATATATATATATATAACTTATATATATATATATTATGTATATATATAATATATAATAAATATATAAACATCGAATGATAGCAATAAATTTTATTTTATCTACTCCATATATAATATATATATTAGTATATATACTATAATATATTATAAATAAATATAAAAATTTTTTTCTAGAAAAAATATATATAACTTTTAACATAAAATTATATATATAATACTAATATACTATATATATAATATAATAACTATATAATATAAGCAAAGGTAGTTTCGAGGCACACAATATTGGAGGGGACTGAATCCTGGAAATGCGCTGGAAATCCTGGAAAGGATTGCCCAGGAGACCTGGAAAATCTGGTTCTTGAAAACGACGCATTGAGAATCATAGAATTCCAGGAATTCGGGAAACTGGAAAAAAAATTAAACTTGATTACCTACATAAAAAAAATAAAAATAAAACTTAATAGAAAAAAAATATTTTAATAATAAATAAATAAATAATAATTAAGTTTGCGAGCGAGAGGTATCTCTATTTTTCGGTTGCCTGGCTGTGGCGCCGCAGACTCCGTCTGCCTGAATCGAGGTTCCGGACGAGTGCATACCCTTTCGGAGGAAGGGGTGCCTGCGTTTCCTTCCAGATTAGAAGGATCTTAGAAGGAATGAAATTTGCAAGAAATGTATAGAAGAACGTGGAAGAATGGCAAGCTACCGGTGCATAAGAGAAGAAAGGAGGAAGAGGAAGAGGAGGAATTGGATAACAACCCTAATGATGCTTACTATGATGAGGATAGTTCACCTGCAGCTGAGCGAATGAGGAAGGACGGAAGAACTCAGGTGTTTGGAAGAACTCTCCCGGAGGAGGGTCCCCACCTAAATCAGAACAAGAAATGCAACGGGAACGAGCATAACATTAAAATTGGTAGGATATGGAGAGGAAAGACGGAAGGGAGGAAGGATGGAGAAAGGAGACAGAGAAGAACGCACAGAAATTGGTACATGGCACCGGTGCCTGGAACCGGTGCGGGTGCTGAGGTTACGCTGAACTTACATTCCGTTTTCGCTATTACACAAGTTCGTTTTCTTTTTTATAATCGTTACTAAAATATAACCTCGCTTGCGAGAGAAGGTATTTTATACAGCTCTCTGTCAATTTTAACATTTATTCTTTACTCGCTCTTTTAATTTTGCTTCTCGACAATATTTTGTTTTTACTAAAATTGTAAGAAATTTTATTTATTTTATAAGATAAGAATATAAGAAGAAGATTTACATTTCATGAAAGAAGTAAATCCAGTAAATCCATGTAAATTTCAAACTGCCTCGCAACATAACCCATTTGCTTCGCCATGATCTATTGATCTATTGATCTAAATCATATATTGATTTAAGTCATATTTTTTATTAAAAATGTTGTTTTACATACCTAAAGCAGTAAAAACAGTAAATCAGTTAATCAAACCATCGCAGCCACCCTCATACCCTTCAATGATTAATTGATCTATTGATCTATTGATTATTGATTCAAAGTCAATTTTTTTTTATTAATAAATAATGTTTTGCATAACTCTAAAAAGCAGTAAGACCAGTAAATCAGTTTAATCAAACTACCATCCAGGCACCCTCCTACGCCTTCCATGATCTATTGATCTATTGATCTATTGATTCAAGGTCATATATTTTGTATAACATAATACAAAACTTTTGTTTATTTTTGTTTTGTGTTTCTCTTTATAACATTTTGTTTTAAACACTTGAAAAATTAGTCTCACTTTTTAATGTTTTTAATAAACGAGAGTAAAAAAATTTTGCTCAATTTTCCTACATAACCCTAAAAAGAGCACAGTAAAACGAAGTAAAATCGTTAAATCAGTAAAATTCTAGTAAAGTCAGTGAGAAATACACAAGATTAATCATATATACTATCCTCCTACCCTTCATGATCTATTGATCGATCAGTTGATCTATTGATCTATTGATCTATTGATTAGTTGATCTATTGATTAATTTCATTTTTTGTATAAACATAGCACAAAAACTTTTATTATTTTGTTTGTTTCCTTTAGAACCATTTTTTCGTTTTATACTACAAGAAATGCTATTCTTTTTATGTTCTTATAACCTTGAAAAAATTTGCAGATCTTTTTAGCACTCACTCTAAAGCATAAATCAGTAAATATTCAGTAAATCAGGTAAATCAGTAAATCCAGTACATATCAGTTGTTCCAATATCTATATAATATCAAACTATATATATTATCACTATACTTATATATATATATGTATATATAATATATATATATATATACTATCATCCAGAATATTTGATAATAAAAACAACGATCATTCACCGTAACTTCAACCTTTACGAGTATTATATATATCATATAATATCACCGAGTAGTAATATTACTATAGTAACTATATATATAAAGTATAGTATTTACTTGAGTTACTATATATTTATATGATATATTTTAGAGTAGTTCAGTTATATATATATATACTGATTATATATTATAGTTCTTTCTCTGTGAGGCTATATTTGACATATTCTGTTAACGTTATTTGTATAAAATATTATACTTTATGACAATTGGTGTATACTCAAAATGATTTGATGAGAAAATGAGATAGTTTCGATAGAATATTAGCTGTTTGTTAACTGGCTATGTTCGTGAATAGATCCGTGGGGTATAGGTTAAGTTTTTGCTGAGAGTAAATATAAATGTTAGGACTTATCCGAGAATTTTAACTTAGAACATTTTAGTGCTGGTGAAAGAAAAAAAATAATGAGTATATAAATAAATCATATTAACTCGATATAGAGTTGCAAATTTTGAACCGAAGGTAGTGTCAAGATTTCGTAGTCATATCCGAGTGGCTCTCTTTTTCTTATATATTACTTTGACTCACGATTGGTGCATTTGTCTTTTTAAGGACTTCATATGTTTAGATTTATTATCCTTCCGCTTTAGTTCTGTCCGTGCCTCTTTGGTATTCAAGTGCTGTGTATAAAGTTGGACTAACATTGAAGCTTCTTTTTAGTCACGTGGACTCGTTGTTAGCCCATACTATATATGTACTTCTTCTTTTGAGTACAAAGATATCGAAACTTTCGTGAAAATGTTTTGTTTAAGCAGATTAAATTGTTTTCCAGCATACAGGTATGTTGGTCTATGTAAGTTCGGTGTCTAAAAAATAGAGTATCATTACTATCTCTATTAGGGAAAACACAAGGTATAATTCAGTTTATGTTAGACTTTATTAAATCGTAACAAATTTGTACTTAGCATATATTTCGTAGGTCTGTAATTGATAATTAGACCAAGGTTATGATAAATTTGTTAATATTTAAATTGTTAATCGAAAATTAAACATTGATATGTTAGAGATATGCTTTGACAAACGTGTGAACAGGTTACTGCTCTTTCGTTGTATGCTAGATGTTGTTCTGCTACATTATATTTCTTAGTTTCAGGCTGGTGTTTTATGTCTCAGGCCTTATTTAATGGGAAAACTTTGCTCACCCGTTGTTATACGCAGTGTATAAGCAACTTTTGATTTTTCGATGTTGTTGGTCCCTAAAGATTGATTACTCGAACATTGACTTGAATCATAGATCATACTAGAATCAATAGATCAACTTAGGACCTATCACATCACAGATCGGGAAGGGTAGGCAGGTTGGCGGCTGGGTGGTGTGCGCATTAACTGATTCGACTGATTTCTACCTGCTTTAGGGTATGTTAATAAAACAAAAAAAAAATTAAGCCTGATAAACGTAGAAATTTGAAATAATTTCACGGTGCTACAACTAAAATGTTTTAAACTAGAATAAGCAAAAAATAATTATAAAAGTTGTTTAAAAAACCATATATGAGGAACTTTATTTTAATTAAATAAAATAAAATAAATTGAAAATAAATAATTAAATAAATAAATATCGACATCTTTTAACAAAAATATATAAGATAACTTAAAGAGACTCTCCAAATGACTCTGACGCATTAACGGGATATCAAAGAAGATCGAGAGAATGAACAAAATCCAGGAATACACTGATTACTATTTAAAGGATATCTACCTGTGTATCTGAAAATATTATTGTGATAAAAATGTTCGTCTTCACGCGCACAGGTATAGAAATGTTACAACACCAACATTCCTTCTGGCTTGACAATGTTGCTAGAAATAGCAGTCAAAATTTTTGTGATCTCTCACATTAAGTTTAAAAATCGAAATTTGATTATTGCCTCATGAAAAAGGAACAATAAATGTATATATTTAAGTAAAGGGGTGGGCTCAACTAGTGGGTGTCTCGGCTCCTGGGTCGTCGGCTTGTGTTGTGTGGGTCGTCGTGGCTGTGTGTGTGGTGGATGTGTTGTTGTGTGTCGGGGCTGCTGGTGTCTATGTTAGGTTTGCTCGAGAGAGTATGCTTTCAGCTAACAAGGTCATTCTGAGTGTTCGCGGTTGGAGATATAACCTCATAATATATTAAATTTTGACTGAATGTAAATAAATATAAATTATAAAATAAAATAAATATACCAGAATAAAATGAAATATAATAATAGATAGAAGTAATACTAATATATTAATTATTTATTATGAATGAAAATATAATATGAAAAAATAAAATTTAAGATTTTATACTTAATATATATATAAATAATATTTAAAATTAAATAATAATAAATAATAAAAATAAGACAAAGTTTTGAAATTTAATTATTACTAACCTGAAATTTAAGACAATAAATATTATTAGAAACTAAAAAAAAATATTATAATAATGAGATAAAAATATATAATAATAATTTAATAATAAATATATTAAAAATTTATTAAGTAATAATAATTAATAATAAACTAATGGTCGATTAAGCAATTCACAAAAACTGGCTTATCTCAAGCTCTATTACTGCAGAGTAATAAATCATTTTTACCCTTCTCATGTGTGTCAAAAGATATTGGGAACAAGGTAATAAATCTCGTTACACTTCTCATGTGGTGTCAAAAGGATATTAAGTTAAAAATGAGTCATTCCTCGAATTTCATTGGCTTGTCGTGATGGAGCATAGCAAATACAGTTTCTCCTGAAATTGGTTCGCCTTGAGCGCATCAAGATTCCGGGTACATTGTTTAGGTGTCGAGTAGAACGAAGCAAATCCGCTTCACCTAAATACCCTAAATAGATTTTTAATGTGCTCGGAGCTTGAGAGGCTCAAAAGTAGAAAACCTGAGTCATAGCGACGTTTATTTTTAAGAAGATAGATATAAAGATCTTTATGATCGGCATAAGTAATACATAAATATAATAATATAATAATAATAATAGATAACAAATAAATAAATAATAAAATTAGATAATATATTAATTACAATCAATAATAATAAATAATAATAAATAAAATAATAATAATAATGAAATGAAAATAATTAATATATCATTATTTTAATACAATATTTATTTAGATAATAAATATTTATAAATAATAATAATAAAATTTAATAAAATTTTAAGAAGGAATAAGGTTGGAATAACAATTTTGGTAAAATGATTGTCGTAGTCAAATTAACACGCTATGTTGAGAGTCTCATGAGCGTGGTAAGTTGGAGAGAACTTCGTAATTGTTTAGTTAAGTGTATAATCCTTTGTCTAATAGAATGCCCTTAGTATATGTGTCAGGATTTTTATGGCTAATAAGGTATATTGGAAGAAAATAATAATCGATAAATTATTATGAATAATTCAAAAATAATAATAACAAAAACTTTACGTGTATAATAATAGCTAAAAATTAAAAAATAAAAGTTAAATAAATTGTAAAATTACGAGAGTACTTAATGCATTGTGAAAAAGGCGTTGATCATAATTTGTTTATTTAACTGAACTTTGTATTCAATATATTTTTCAAAACAATATATCATACATCGAGAGAACGCCAACAACCAACAACAACATACATACACAGTAGACTATACATATCAATCACAACATCAAGACTATCGAGACAACCTGCAACCCAGAAATTATTTTATGTTGATGTGTAACGCACAACAAGATAACAAGATAATCATATAGCAAAACAATAGTAAATTTTGAAATAGATCATAGCATTACACTAGATGCAATGGATGTAGGAGGGTGGCTGGATTGGGTTTGATTAACTGACTTTACTGCTTTTTACTGTTTTTAAGGGTATCGTAAAGAATATAGCAAAATTATTTTATAAAGCGAATTAAATAAAACAATATAATAAAGATATAGAATTTGCTTTAATGTATACATATAGGAAACAAAAAGAGTTTTAATAGTGAAAACAAACCAAATATATTTTTTTATAAAAGGTGATTGTATAAATAATAGTTTTTGAGATATGTTATAAAAAATATGACGTGAAAAATCTGAGCTATATATTATTTTTATTATATTTAAAAACATATTGTTATGTAAATTCGTATAAGGAAGATATACTTAAACTCTAACTTTCATAAAAGGCGCAATCAAACAGATTTATTTAATGCACCTAATAAGAATTTGGAAAATAAAGAGATATACATAAGTTTTATTTCGATAAATAGATGATGTTTGTCAATATAGTATTCAAACCGAATGGATAAACAAGCTGATGCTTAGGAAATTCCGGGGTCTGCAGACTGCGGATAAATAGTTTAGTCCAATTTGAATTAAACATAACTTGTATTTATTCCTATGTATTTTATCTGATTTACATGAGAGAGTTTACTATAAAGATTTATACTGATTTACATTGGCTCTCTTTTATGAGTATATGTAATTATATTGCCATATTATGTTTTAATGTATTATTAAACATAAATAATAAATATATAATTTATATGGAGGTAAATTAAACAAATGTTTAAAGAAACAATTAACAACATATAAATAATATGAAGTTTTTGGGAGTTGCATATGTCTATTAAGGCGAAAGTAAACAATGTATTTGAATCCACCACTTTACCAAATGAATTTTCGTCAAATAAGATCAATAGATAATAGATCAATAGATCAAATAGATCACTTTTGCCTTTACAGGAAAAATAGTTGATCTCGGGATAGTTTGAATTAAACTGATTTTAACATTAGTTTATTCCATATATTTTCTATAACATTG